>RXPK01001457.1:0-124925 GCA_004143645.1 Protaetia brevitarsis
CCTTCTAAGAAACAATGATTCTAGTAGACAACTTGGTGAGCGGTTGATGGATACTCACCTGCTATCAAATTGTATTTGCCGTGTCCATAAACTGGGATATCCAAGATTTTTCCATCGATAATGGTATAATTTTGGGCTGTAAATTCTAGCCGATGGAGAAAAGCCTCTAAGTAAGCTACACGGTTATCGAAATCCATACTGCAAAGCACCAATAACTAAGATTCATTTGGAAAAAGTAAAATAAATTAAAGGAAACGGTTTTCAAAGTTAATTATTGGGTATGCGTATCTCTCTAACTTACACATCGCTTCAGTGAGTACCATATTTTTTAAACCGTCGGTATACAAGTCGTTCAAGACAAATGTTAAGCCTGTACCATGAATCATTGCTTCTGTAATGTCAATGGAGACAAAGGCGGTATGTTAAGCGATACATCACCTATAGCAACGAAAAAAAAAATAGTTATTTACGTTACAAGTCCGATAGCTGACTTGTAACAGTACGAGTTAGATATTATGGACGAGGTGACGAAGGAGCCGAGACTAGAATATCTAAACGAGTACTTCTACAAGCACTACTGGACGCGCATCGTATAAAAATATATTTCATATTATGGCTAAATAGTACTTATATTAAAACACTAGTGTTAGAATGACGTTAGTTGTAATACGAGTACAAGTTTGAATCACGAGTGATATTAAACCTGATACCTTAAAAACGTGTGTAACACTCGGTTGATATTAGCATACATATGTTTCACCTTACCAAGGATCTTCAACCTAATGTTGACCAGTAGCATTCTTAATAAGTGGAAGAATAATTGAATGAGAATATAAGATGAAAATCTCATTATTAACGTAAAGATATTTACTAAAATAGTCGGTCTGAAACTACAATATGTATCTATAAAGGATAACAATAATTGTAAGACGTACGGCATACCCGATAAAGAAGAACTGGGTGGTATTTTGTGCTACAAATCTGATATATAAATTTAGTGTACACAGTGTTTGTTTTATTTCTTTTTATAATAACAACCATAACTACTCTGCTTGTATAAATAAAACCCTTATTATGACATGTCGTAAAAAAAATCTTCTGTTCTTTTCATTCTTACAGCAGTACCTAAAAGTGTTCAATGTCAATATTAGAATTCAAATACATGTCAATCGAACTACAAACAAAATAAAATGACAAGCAATATTTGGTCTTTCAACAAGGTTCTCTTATCTTTCTCACGCTATAATTAATTAAAGCTCAAAAAAAAATTAATAATTAAAAAAAAACTTTCTTTTCTTTATCTTCTAAATCGTTAAAAATAAGACTGTGTATTATAAATGACAATAAAAGAACGTAAATAAGACATACATGTTGAAATTATATGTCAAAATTATAAAGTACGGTTTATTGAACTATTTTAATATATTCAAAACGACTATGTGGAAAGTGGAAATGAACTCATGATCCAAAACTAACAAAATCGTATTCTTCATTTCTACCAATAAGAATAATACAATCAAAAATTATTGATTTTTTTTCATTTCATTCTTGAAACCGTGTTCGATTTATTGTTTACATCATCATGTCACTCAATTTTGTTATTTATTTATTTATTTTTTGGGTAGATAAGTAGGATACTGTTCTAGAAATATTGGTATCTCATTAAATCTATTTCTTCCCGTTTAAAAATTTTTGCTTCTAAATTTGAATCATCATTATAAATAAAGCATTTAGAAGGTGAACATAAAATAAACGAGCATCAGCACCTTTACATACTGCTGTGAACTGATGGTCCATGCATATAAGTAAAGAGAAATTAAAAATGACAAAATTAATTTAGCTAGCCCAGCAAAAATGAATCCAAAAGGGCGCCAGAGACTCCTAAATCTCAAAGAAAATTTATTAAAATTAATAGTGGGCGGTTGCAAAAATGACTTTTCATTAAAATTCCCACAAAATTGAAATGGCAGATTCAAAAATAAAAGAACTAGTGATTTTTAAAATGATATACAATCATTAAATTTATTTTTTATAAAAAAAAAAAAAAAAAAAACATTTGATACAATTTGCAGGATAAAAACCTTGAATATAGGATTCTGGCATAAAACAAACCTGCATAAGATTCTACAATTAAGAAAGGACAATGCAAATCCTTTAGCAAACAAAATGGTGAATTCGTTCTAGAAGGACTTTCTAGTACCACAAAAAAAAATCCACGTGGTTTTAAAAATTCAAGGCAAACTAAAATTTTAATTCAATTGACGTAAAGAAACAAGAAAAATTAACAATGAAATATAAACAAGCTCAACAGCTTCACTTCACCTGCCCCGAGGTGATAAAATAAAATTAAATTGAAAATAACTAATAAAAAAAACGGATTTAAACTCTAAACGCGCTTACTTCTAAAACGAATAATATTAAAAAGCCTTACATGTAATGTGCACAAATATATAATACTAATTAAACTAAAGAATTACAAGATAGACGATTTTACAAACAAAAACGAGCTACATCTTAACTGAAAGGATTACCACAAACGGTAATCGAGAGAACAACAACACGCGGGCACGTCTATCTGATAACTCCTCCGGGCCTCAAGGTAACATGGCATATATTTGAAATATACAATCTCGTGCGGTGAACGCACAGCGCAACTCTAAGAAAAAACTAGCAAATAAACTAAACAATACAGGAGTACGCAAAATGTACAAATAAATAAGATTAAATATACAGAACCGTCCAAATAAAATTATGCAAACAATTAAATCAAAATTCTTAACAAAACTTGCGGAAACCCTAACATTGTTTTGACAAGGCTGATTAGGAATAAATAAAAATACACATTTAAATTTCCGAAACCCGGGGTGCCAAACCATAGCAATACGTTACCACAGTTACAAGTTATAATGTAATAGTAGAGGATGACATATTAGAATCTTTCATGTTAAAGCTTACCCTTAGCTAAAATGGGAATCACTTTATTCGCTTTTTCCAACAGGCATTGGTTCAAGTTCGCATCCGATAACGAACATTTCGAAATGTAAGAAGCTGGAATCATAACAATATCAGAAATATTTTGAAAAATGGCGCCTGTTTACGGAGATATTTATATTAATACGGTTATAGATCAAGAAATTTATTTGTGGCCATAATTGAAATATAAGCCTTACGCAATTCTGGTGCGCCACCACTAACAAAACCCCAAGCAATAACAAGGAGTAGCATCTGAGTTACTTTCAGCATACTTGTATCCGTTTCAAGAGCAACGCTTAAGATTGTGCGATTTTTAATGAAATCAGACTGCGGTCATATTGGCACAAAAGCGGCATTTATAAGATCGGCAGAAATGACCTCTTGAACTCTGACCAAAATTTGAAAGAGTGCAAAAATTATTCAATTGCAGATATGCATATCGTAGTCGACAGTATTTCAGTATAGGGATCTTATACTGCGCGTAAAATGACCTTGCAATACTCTGAACCAAAAATGGGTCTTAAAACAATGAAAAAAAATCATTGTTCACATGAGATAATGCATTAAAATTGGTCGAAAGAACAACTTTATTAAATCAATGAAAAAGATTTTATTAAATAACGATGGAGTTTAATTAGTAATAAATCATTCATTATTAGTGGTGGGCACTATCGATAAAGACTATCGATAACTATCGATAGTTGACTATCATCAATTATTCATTGAGTGGAACTAATTCTTTTTTTTGTAATATCTATAGTAGCTGGTATTGATGAATCCATGAAATACTAGTGTCAGAGTTCGCCTTCAGCTCGGTTTGTAATAAATACCCGCGGCCTGCAATAGCACTTTCCTCACGTGGTTTGAATACGATTTTTTTCTCAGCCAGTCCAATTTTAACTAATTAAATGTCTAAAAATAGTAGAGATATACCTGCGAGTGACATGATAGATAATCTGGCTTAATCTGTCAAATATTTTTTGAAAACTGTCAAGTCAGCGTCGTTTTGCAAAAAGTGTTCAATAATAGTAAATAAAACTAATTTAATATCATAAATATTTATTATAAATATTTCTAGACAATATGTCGAATAATATCACAGACAATGATTATGTTGTTACAATGTTATCTGTTCGTTCTTACAATAAATTGTAAACCATTGAACTAACGAAGAAGGTATTATTTAATACTTTTTTGGCGTTCATATCGTGAATAATTTATGAAAATTGTACAAGGCACCATAGCAGCGGTGACAATACGCTGTCACAACCGCCCTGATCTTGCAGAGGTTCTGCGACACGTGAACCTTTCTGTTCCTTATCATGTTGCCGATCCACCTCGTAATCGTCCTGCATCGGCACGACTCCACGTTTTGAGAGCACCCTATCCATCGACAGGAATAACGCCTTATCAAAGGCGCCCTCGATGTCCAGGAAGGACGCTAGTACGCCTTCTTTGTTGCCGAAAGCAATCTCCACTCTGCGAACCAGGTCATGAATGATCTACTCGCATGATTTACCAGTTTGATAAAGAAATTGGTTCTTGTGAAGAGGCAACATTGCCAGAGCCGAATCCCTCAGGTGCTTGTCAATTTCTTCTCAAGGGTTTTGAGAAAAAAAATGAGATAAAAGAATGCTTATATATTTTATTAGTTATACAAATTATTAAATGTAACAAAAGGTACATACAAAAACAAAAGATCTCACTTTCAATTCTACGGCAAGAACAGCTTGTTAAGCGGTATTGAATTCACAATGGTTCTGATACGCGAATTTACGAATAAATCGAGATACATATTACTTGGCGGCTTTAGTTGGTTAAAAAAATCATCCCAATTTTCGTTTATATACGCATTAACGTCATCTGGAAGCGAAAGAGTGTGAAAAGCGAGTAACCTCGACTGTATTATTATAAATACACGTGCATACCCACCTTTTTCTGGAGACTTAATGTTTTCGAAGTAAATATAACCATTTTCTGCACTAATATCGACCGTAGAATCAAAATAATCTAGATATTCATCTCCGCCTTTTTCATAAAGACCAAGTTTGGATTGAAAATTCATTTTAAGCCCCACTAAAGAAACAATGATTCTAGTAGACAGCTCGATGAGTGGTTGGTGAATACTGACCTGCTGTCAAATTGTATTTACCGTGTCCATACACCGGGATATCCAAGATTTTTCCGTCGATGATACTATAATTTTGGGCTATACATTCTACCCTATCGAGAAACGCTGTGAAGCTACCTATACCGTTTTCCACATCCATACTGCAAAGCACCAATAGCTAAGAATAATTTACAAACAGCAAAATATCTTATTGTTAGAGGAAAAGGTTTGCTGTAAAAGTATTTCTTTTACTATGCGTCACTCTCTACTTACAGCGCTTCAGTGAGTACTATATTCTTTAAATCGTCGGTGTACAAATCGTACAAGGCATATGTAAAACCGGTAGCGTGTGCCGTTGCCTCTGCAAATGTTGTTGGGGATAAAGGTGATATATTAAGCGACAAATCACCTACAGGAATGAAAACAAAGTATTTTGTATTTCCTTGTTAAATTAGTAAAATAAAAAGTCATAGCAAGGTAAATGGAAGTAAATGGTCCAATTTTTCACAAATTCTTTAATGACGATAACCGATTTCATTCACTAAGGGACATCTTCAGGTCAGCTGAAGAAATCCAACAAGATATATAAATATTACGATGTTTTTCCACCCTCAAACGCATTCAAACTTTCCTGAGGAGCAAGAACACGTTTTTACAACTAAGTCATAAGCGTCCTTTCCAGCATGAAAAATAGGAGAATGGATTTTATGTAGATACAACAAACAGGGCAAGTTCTATTTTATGCCCAACCTCTTTCATAACTCACGAGCCGCCACTGCTTTCTATGCCTCCTTCAGGACATTACATCCCTTTAGAGATCAACTGATCAATAATATAAGATCGTATACATCCTTTGCATAAGAGAGGTGTGTACAGATTTACGTGTAATGATTGCCCAATGAATTGTGCGGGCAGAACCTTTAGGAACTTTGGAACCCGTATAAAGGAACACCTGAGGTGCTCCAAACCAAGAATGACGGGGGAGTTGTTTGGAAAGCATCTTAAGGACAATTAACATACTTTTGACATACAAAATGGCTTTCAAATCTTCCATACCGGTAAAGCTGGAGCCTTTCCAAACAATTTGAGAGCTTTAGAAATTGTAAGGCATCAAATTGAAAGTAAAGAATTTTCTCTTAATGCGCAAATTATTTTTGATTCTAATCCAACATTCAAATTTATTAGAAAAATGACAGGTAGTCAGTTCACAACTACGTTTTACAGTTTTCTTTTTTCTTTACTTCTCTTTTACTCCTTTATTTTACCTTTTACATATAGATGGCGTAGCTGAGTTTTCTGGAAAATTCCCCCTAGTATTTACATTTAATTTTAAAGAATTTTCTGAATCATTCATTTTGCTGTGTCCGTTTTAATCAGTTTATCCTTTTTTCTTTTATTTAAAGTGCAGTTCGTCGTTTTACAATGTGTGTTAACAAGTTGATACAGTTTTGTTCAATTTTTCAATTCAATTTTTATTATTTTATTGTGTGACTTTATTTTAACGCTTTAATTGTTAATTAGTGAGTATATAACTTGATCTCTTTATTTACTATACATTTCTATTTATAATTAATTATTTTTTACAATAATTACACAATTTTCCCCTTTTTATTTTTAACTTCATCTAATTATTTAATTTTAATTTCTTGTTTTATTTCTTCAGCTGACTGAAGATGTCTCTTGTGGATGAATCGGTTGTCGTCCATTAAGGATTTGTGAAGAAATTGCATCTACCTTCATTTACCTTGTTATAATTTACGCACACGGAGTCAAAAACCATGGATTGAATAAAAAGTCATAGTTTAGAATGTTTTATCAGTTCAGTTTATTATTTACAGCATGATGCTTGCCAATTTTGTTATTATCTTTTTTCTTGCTTAGAGTAGCATATACAAAATATATGTAGCATATAATGCTACATATATTTTGTCTCATTCAATTAATATTTTTTATCTTATAAAAAATTTTGTTTCTTATTTTGAATCACTTGTATAAGTAAATCATTTACAAAGTAAAAATTAAAGAGCATCTTTACAATGACCCTAGTCATTGTATAAAAGTGGAGAATGTCATATTTAAAGAATATTTTAGTTATGAAGCTTACCCTTAGCTAAGATGGGAATCACTTTATTCGCTTTTTCCACCAAGCATTGGTTCAATTTGGGATCCGATAACGAACATTTAGAAATGTAAGAGGCTGGAATTATAACACTGTTAAAATTCTTTTGAACAATAGCGTTGCTGATAGAAATATTTGTATTATAAATGCGATTATAGACCAAGAAATTTATTTGCGGCCGTAATTAAAATATAAGCCTTACGCAATTCTGGTGTGCCACCACTAACAAAGCCCCAGGCAATAGCAAGGAGTAGCATCTGAGTTACTTTCAGCATACTTGTATCCGTTTCAAGAGCAACGCTTAATATTGTGCGATTTTTAATGAAATCAGACTGCAGTCATACCGAGACAAAAGCGACATTTTATAAGATCGGCAGAGATAACCTCTTGAACTCTCAACAAAAACTGAAAGAGTGCAAAAATTATTCAATCATAATATGTATGGTATAGCATAATTATGCAATCTGAATCAAGGCGGTGCAAGCTTGTGGTCTTGTTGATAGTAGATAAATACATACATCTTTACAACCTTTTTTTTTGCAAGTTGTTCATTCAGTTCAGTGTTTATGTTTAACGTTATCATAATTTTAAAGTTTTCTTTTTGGTGAAATATTTTTACACGACATTTCATTAATTTTGTTATCTCTTGTTTCATTTTCTTCAATATATTTTTGTTAAAATTATCATCTCTTTTATTTCGCTGAATTTTAAATTCAATTTGTACCCGCAACAACTGTTTCCGAAAGGAAAATTTTGACAACTTCTAGGCAAAATAATGGCCTTTTTTCGACTAATTGAGAAATAATATCGTTGTGAAAATATCTTTGGCTATAACCACTCAAACTAATCGCTAGTAAACAAGAAGATCGTTTTCCAGCGATGGCTGGTTGGTCGAAAGAGCAGGTTGGGTTATCTGTAAAACAGGGGTGGTTCTGTTGGCATCAGGATCAAAGAGTTTCGGGCGAGTATTTAAGCTGACCAACCTGAAATTAACAGATAAATAACCCGCGTCCGTTACAACAGCAAATCGAATCAAATTTTCACACAAAAAAACTAGGGTATAGGAGGATATTTGACGGAAATTTGGCGTTTCTGTTCGAAATGATAACCCCCTTTTTTGGGGTCACAAAAACATTTTTTTAACTAGTTAGAATTATCACAGCGGGGCCATTTTTTTTTTTTTTTAAATGGGAGTACTTGTCAAGCAAATTATTTTTGTAAAATTTCAAATCGATTGATTAAAGAGAGATGGAAGTAAAGAATAAAGTAATTTGGTAGTTAATGGCGCTTCTATCAATCCTACCATCAGTTGCAAGAGATTGAAATTTTGCACATGTCATTCCGTTCATAAATCGCAGTTTTTGTATGCACTGAGAGAAAAATTAATAATCATAAATAAAAATACAATCATCGTCAGTAAGAAGTTCAGCTGGATAGGGGACAAAAGCGCAGATTACTTAGCACTAGTAAAAAAGAGATCCTAAACACTGATACTTACAACAAGCAATCTAACAATAAGTTACTTGCGGTCTGATTCATACCGGTAACTTATGAAGTTATTTATGATAATTAAACTGAAGTAGTTAAACCAAAGAATATATGTAGTTTGGTAAGCAAAGATTGCCTTATCAAGTAGTAGGTGTATTGCTGTGAGTGAACTATTCTATAACAGCCTATCACACCTTCATAATTAATACAAAGCTATTTAGATTACTTGTGATAGGAGAAGAGTATCATTAATGTACGTTTCACTAAATACCTGATATATAGAAGGTAATGGTTTGCTATAAATATATAATATACTTGCCTTAAATTTGTTGTTCAACAATAGGTAGTGTAGGAAACGAGGAAGTTTAGTGAATATTTATTAAGTAACTTACTGTGTACTCTGTGTGAATAACTGATAAAGTACAAAAAAAAAAGTTCCGCAAATCTTCGATTATTTATGCAGCTGCAACTGTAAGTATTGCGTACCGAGCAATGGGTAATTCAAAATTGTTTACAAATAATTTTTAATTACTATTTAGTGTGCTGTAGCTTCGATTGCATTAATAATTGAAGATTAAATTCGCATTTATTTTGCTAATGATGGTACATACTACTTATTACTTGAGAAAAATAAGCAGTATTATTATTTTGCCAATAAAACTTAATATTATTATTATTATTATTATTATTATTATTATTATTATTATTATTAGTAATAGTTTTATTTTGTATAGGACAAACACAGTGACTACCTGGTATGAATGAAAGATATTGGTTTCACTTTAACAGCAGTTTTTTTTTAACAATTTACAACGTAATGACTTATAAAATATATTCCTTAATAATGGAAAAATGAACAAAACAATAATAAAAGATAAAGTAAATGGGGCCTCTTGAAACGTTATTTAGTTATTGAAATTATTGAAATCTAAACAAAGGACAAAGAGAAATATGGCTGTGAAGTTACAACTGATAACAAACAAAGAAATAATATACACAGGCGGTAAACTTGCGGTTTCTGTTGGTTCTTTGCACTGGGCGTTGTCTCGGCGAGTTGATCCTCTGTTGGCGTACGTAGCGGTTATGTCCGGTGATCGCCTCGAAAACGGCTACTTCGTCGGGGTATCCCTAACTGCAGGTGGCACTTGGACTGTCACTCACCTAGCGACGGCATCCACACTTTAACTTCACCAGCGGGCGCAGATATCATCACAATGATGGGGAATTCAAATATCCCTCCACGTGGTTTAAAACTGCAATCTTGAAACATCCGATTGCTTATAGGCTCGGTACTTCTTCTTTCGCTGGGATTCTTTATACGGATGGGTCCTTGAGTTAACCCACCCGATATTTTTAATATATTTGCGTTCCAACTGGCCTACAATGGCCGTACTCCTTGGCCACCCTTTTTCGACGACCTTTTCCCACGTCCGTAACTCTTACTTGACGCTAGCCCGCGCCTGCGCGCGTAGCAGTCTCAAGGACTATTTCATTACTCCGCCGCATTAGCCAATCAGGACTAGCAAAACTTAAATAATCATAGTTGTGGCAAGTTGTTACCTATTTAAGAAAATGCATGAGTTTAATAGCGATCAGCATTGTTGTTACTTCTACTAACCATGTGCTGTAGTTAGATACAGTACCAGTAGTCATAAGTAATACGTTACTTACCACAAATTCGTCAAGTACGCTGTGTAATAGCCGTTAATAAAAGCACTATTTACAGTAACAACTTGCATTCAGGAAACTGGATTTAGTTACAGTTATTAATTAACGAGAATAGTTCCAAGTAAAACTTTATTTATTGTAAATAATTTTTTATCAAGTAAATACTTTACTTAGCCGATTTTTCTCAGTGTGGGTTTTCAATACGATACGGCATTTTTTGAATTTTAAATTGAATACTGTCACTACTGTCAATGATGTGTGTATACACATACGCTCTGTTTTAAAGAGAATTTAAATACCTACTGTATTTCGTACAAAATTCCGAGTAATGGAATTTTATATGAGGGAAAGATAAAAAAAAAACACTGCCGGCTTCGCAATCTGATTCATTCACATTCTAAGCAGGTCATATTTCTCTCGAGAGTTGCCGGTTTATGCTCGACATATTACACGTTCTCGTTTACTTCCCACTCCCAGTCAACTCTTTACCTATGTATCTTAACGGGTTGAGCTAGTCTGAAACGGCATTGTAAAGGACGTTTATATCTATGTTTACCATTATTTACACATAGAGGTCAGGACCGGCTCTAAGAAGCAGTACAGAAGCAGTAGAAGTGAAACAGTTATCTTATAAATAATTTAGTAATGAATAAAAAGCCAATGCACACATTAGCAAAACATCAAATGAAAACAAAACAGTTGAAACTTATTATCTAGATACCTCATTACCAAGAAAACAAAGAAAAACCAGAAAATACCAACTATAGCTAATAGCTATTAGCTACAGTTACAATACTGTCACGTACTCTTTGTTGAATTTTAATCAATTTCAATAATAAAATTAACCTTAAGACGGCTCTGATATTCCTACATTGTATGCTGCAGTATGTTATTAAAATACATAGCATATGTAGATATTTAGTAGAAACCGTTATTTAATTAGCTCTAATTGGCTACATGCTGCAAGGGTATTTGAAATTTAAATATTTCTACATACGCAAATATGTCCTTTATCCTGTAAGAGGATATAATATGTGGTAGTACTGGTTCCTTATTTACATATGTATCTAAGCTTTCGCTGTATATTTTCATCATAATCGGAGAATAAGTTTCTCTAAAAGAACATTACATTTTAGTAAATAATACATTAATTAAGACTATAGTAACTTAATAAAGTACAATGAAAGCAACGAACACTTAAATGTTGTAAAATATGGTTCATCAAATCTTTTTAAAACTGCAGGGGTAATTCAAAACTAATAAAATACGTAAAATAAATAAATAAAACAAATAAATCATGTAGATTAAACGGATAAGTAAACTAATTTGTGTAGATACGAATGTAAACAATAACAAACTGCCATTTTGGGAAGCTGTTTTTGAAGTGAAGTTAGGTTTAGAAATTTGGACCCCTATGACTCATCCATTGTCCTTACTCGGTGTACTCTGCTAACTGTCAAGCAGAAAGCCCGCGAAAGAAAGGCAGTAGTGCCAACTTATGCATAATAAAAGGTACAACTTTAAAACTAGAAATGACCCTAAAGTGTAATAAATTAATTTAAATGATGACAAATTAATTGCAAACTAGAAGATATGTTAATTGTAAATTTATAGTTAAATTGAAAATTAAAAAACAATCCAACGTAGTGGACAAGTGAATGTATGTAAAAATAATATATCTTTCATCAAGGTACAATAAGTAACTATAAATGCTACTCAAGTTGTTAATGTCTGTTCTGAAATTGATATACAAAGGATATTTCTTAATGTAGTACATTTCAAGGAAAAGACGTTGATATAAATTTGTTTCCCTACATAATTAAAAACAAATTAATTTATTTAAATCAATATCATATCATTGAAGTATTTTCTGACAGTATTGTAAATTCAAATTGCCCGCCATTAATTGGGATCTGATTTATTTTTATAAACGAACTAGGTTGGTAGTATTGACAAACACAACTGTCAAGTGAACCTGTCAGTCAAGAGTGAACGAACAAATTGTAATAGAAAATATAATATTGTTTTCTGTTTAGAATCAGTAACTTACTGTCTTTTTACATTAATAGACAAATTAAATAAATCAATCTCTTGCTGTTCGTTATTTTTGGTAACCTCAACTAATTGAAATGAAACTGCCTGCGATTATTTTGACACTTCTACTTTATTTACCAAAAATAATTGCGGTAAATATATTTTTTCTATTACAGTATTTAAGGTTGTTTGGTACGAAGAAATAGCAGTAAAATATCGGGAAAAAAAAATCTGATTTATTAGCTATATAGGTATACTAATCGTCTCGAATAAGTACTTTTCGAATTTTTATCTAAACAAAATATGAAATATTGGAAATTACAATATAAATGTCACACGTGAGCTCTTTTCCCTAAAGAAACTTCATTTCCCAAATATTTCTGTTGGAATGAAATAGTAAATTTTGTATTAGTAAGTTTTTATTTGTGTTGTGTTAAAAAACAGTTGGCATCCCTGTTGTATTCTTTGTATAGGTATAATTAGGCAGGCCGAATTTATTTTTTCCCTCCAATTTTAAATACGTTATTAGTTTGTAAGTCCTTGTTCTGGTTAAAACTTAAAACGACTAGAAATATAACAAAAATATTCGTTACTGTTGGTTCTATATTTAATCGACTTTTGCTAGAATTTCTGTAGTAACTTCAATGCTTATATATAACGTTATATAATGTTATGTAAACGAGGCTTCAACATGAAGTTTTATTAAACATTGCCCTAATAATACTTTTTATATAATTTTTTATATGTTCTTTTTTTGTATCTTGAGATTTGAGTATTTTTTTTTCGATATCTACCGTGAATAAATACCCGATCCTGTATACTACTGTAACTTTTTACATTACTCATAAATTTAATTATAATAAGAACATTACCCCTCACCCCGCCTCTTTTTTATTATCCTAAAAGAAGCCGTGCAAAAAAAAACTACTGTACTTTCAGGTAAGTTAAACAAACGCGTGCCGTGCGGGCTTTTGAATTATATATTACTACCTCGGAGATATTCTAGTAACGTAAAGCCTAAATAGGTCCTGAGAGATGTGTTTTTGCCCGTTTAATCCTGCAGCAGGGCAAATTCTACTGGTAGGTATTTGAACAAGTACTTCCAAGCACTTCTCGCTGTATAATATTAAAAGTAATTTAAACAGAATCACGTGTAATTGAATTTATATATTATCTAAAGCAATTTTAAGCGTTGATACATAACAATTAAAAACTCTAATATAAAGTCTTTATTCTAGTCATCAGTGCGCTCTTTGAGCAAGTAGCTAAACTACAATTTCATCCTAACAGTATTGCAGATAGGATAGCAGTGAACGAATTCACCGACAAGTAAATTTAGTTCCACGCATGTTTCCACAGTTGGCAGCGCAGCTCATTTATCGTTGCTGTCAGACGTGTTGTGCTTTGATCGTAAATAAAAACAAATCATGAGTATCACAATCGAAAAAACAAAATACGAATGTTCTTCATTACCGAAACGGTGGCAACAACCTCGCGAAGAAGTGCTACGAAAAACCGGAATCTCCGTAGGAAAGGTAGACTTGCAATATTACAGTCGTAGCGTTCGTAACGATGCCTCTTTAGTGCCCCCGATCCGGCAGACCGCGTCGATATTCAAGCAACCGGTCACCGTTTACAAAACGCAAGAGAGTAAAGTGAAAACCGATATAAAACACGGCATACAAGAGAAACCGAAGCAGCTGATATGGGAGAAACGGCTAGAGGGTTTACGTGCATGCGATTTAGATGGCACCGAGTTTGAAGCGATGGAACTGCCTAAAGGATTGAAAGCAGTCGGTCCGCACGTTACTGAAGAAACGATAATCCAAAGCGTAGCGACTGCATTGCATGTTTCGACGCAGCCTGTAACGGGTCAAATGGGTGCGAAAACTTCCCTGGAGAAGAATCCGGGTGTTTTCCTCGATCCCAAGCAGCCCTTAGTGCAGGCGGTTAATATAGCGGAAGAGGATATTAAAAGGCAAGAGGATAGAGTTGCTATAGCGCGGAAGAAATTAGAAGAGGCACTGAAGACGACATAAATAATACTTCGGAAATGTGATTTTTATATTTATGCATGTATTTTAAGGTTATATAGCTTTAATAAAGTGATGTAAGTGAATAATTTTCCTGCAATATTCTTTTCATGATGCCTGCTGTAGGTAAAAACTTCGAAAATGTAATAAATAAGCATAACAAAATTGACACATAACCTATATTCTATTTAACATCACAAACCTGCCAACATTATTTTTAAATAAACTCCGATTCAGCGGTAAGTGTAAAACTTGACAGTTAGGTACGTATTTAAAAAAAAAGTTATGAAAAGGATTTTTTTCGCAGCAGACGTTTAATTTTGTTATTAGGGGGAGTAATAATAAATATATTTATTTCTTTTGCGTTTTAATACATTACATTTATATCTTTTTTTTGTTCTAAGGAGAAACCATAAAATTTCACTGTATTTGGTTTGGTGATTAACTCTGCATGTCAAGTTTTGATCACTTTTAGTAACTAAATAATAATATCAATGAATCGTTAATTAATAAGGTACTCAAGTAATTTTATAGATATATGTTGAATATCTGTCCAATGGTGGCAAAATTTAATATTTTTAAGAACTTTAGCATTGAAACACAAAATTATTTAGCAATGATTTTGTATTAGATTACTAATTACTTTAATGTCTTTCTGTTGAAGTTATTAACTATAAGAATAATTGGGGGAAATTTAAAATTTGTTACTAGGGAAGTTAACGAAATCGTATTTTAATATTTAATAGCATAACTATATAAACACGTTACTTTCCTTCAATAATTAATTAATCAATAAAAAGTTTGGATGTGGATACAATCCTCTAGCACTCAAATGACTTGATTTGCATGTGCACTGAAACTAGATATTTTTGTGAATAGTTTGACCTAATTATATAATTCTCTCATCTTGGATTTAAAAAATAGCAATATATATGAGTATCTTTTTTGAGTATTTTAGGTATTCGTAAAGATTTACTCCAAGATATAAAACCTTACATCTTGGAGTATACACAGAAATTCAAAATGATTGTCAATTCCGCTCCTATAGATAGTAACAGGGTGTAGGTATATGCCGCGTGTTTGTAATGGGGTTTGAACTAAGTCAGTGTTGGAACATAAGAAAGTAAACGGATCTGTCATAAATAAGGAAAACGTAACCTATATTTGAACTCGCATTATATAAACGACTATGGATTGGTGTTTCTGCTTGTAAAAATGAAATGTAATTAATTTAACTTTACTAAATTATGATTTTACAATTCAGTACTAACTGGTGTTTAACTAAATTTATTTATTACTTTAATTATAACCATACAATTAGTATAATTATTAAGTGACAAAACTGCACTCTCAGTTCTTGTATGGTATGCATGCGTATCTACAGATCCTATTTTTAGATAGTCAAACATGAAGTAATCTAATGGGTTAATCGGCGATCTTGGTGGCATCTTTGTGCTCTAACGACCCTGTCAGTAAGAAACTGTTGGAGAATATTGGCAGGTTGTCGAGCAGTATGTGCTGGAGCATTATCGTGCTGAAAATAACCTGCTTCAAGCTCATTTTCTTGTAACTCTGCAATAAACAATTCCAACATCTGTTGGTAACGTTGGGCTGTTACAGTTTCCTGAAGAAAATTGGCCCTATTATTCGTTGCCTGGACATAGCTAACCAAACTCCAACTTTTACGGGATGCAATTGCGTTTCTCGAAATTCGTGTGGATTTTCTGCAGACCAGATACAATAGTTTTGTAAATTGATATAGTCTGTTAGATAAAACCAGGCTTCATCCGAGAAAAATGATTTGTTTAGCAAGTCATCGTCCTTAAATTGTTATTAAACAATGACAATATTCCAATCGCCTATCGTGATCTAATGGTAATAATTCCTGTACCGTAGAAACTTTATAGGGATGAAAATGTAACTTTCTTTTGACAGCTCATTGCGCTGAAGTGTATGATAAGCCTATAAAATTTTAAAATGTAATAAACTATTTCACTTAATGTTAATATTGATTTTTTACCTGTTTGTTGAGCTAGTTACCACAGATAAATTCCCTTATTTTCTTACAGTATTCAGAAATACTATTGTTGGTGATATTAGATGTAAATATAAACGATTTTGAAGAAAATTGTAAGATAAATAATCGAAAGATACTACAACACGCACGCCAATGTCGCTAAATGTCAAGAACATTCATTTAATGTATGAAATTTGTATGTAGCTAACTTCGCTCATTAAATTGGTAATAAGTATAGATAATTTTTTCCGGAAAACAGTTTTTTCCTTACGACAATCATTTTGAATCACATGGTATATTGGAGATACGTCACCTCCCTTTTAAAAGCTGGTATTTTTTACATAGTTAAAATTGAATAATAAAAAACTTTTTTGTGGGTGTTCTTTTGTATTTATTAAATGCAAGTTTGTAGAATACTATAAATATATATGTACATTTATGACAGATGTTCCGAATACTTTTATGTGAAGTTTCATATCTTTGTTTAATAATAATGCTTTCTTCTTGAATTCTTAGTAATTTGACTTGCAATTGCTCTTTACTAGTCCATTATTTACTTCCGCAATTATTTGGACTACAACAGATTGTTCTACGGCCACGTAAAAACACACTTCCGGTAACCATCCTGTGCGTAAAAATAGTTAAATCCTTAACCAATATACTTTGAAATTTTAGTATTTCCATGTTTGAACAGATATTCTACTTTTAAGTGCTATTACTCTTTGTTTTTATTGCTGTATGAATGGTTGTATTTGTTATGTGAGCACTGTATCCAAAGGCAATCTACTTATAAATAATTTAAAAATGTTAAGAAGTAGTTATGATTTTGCAAGTCAGGTCTATTTCAATTACAGAATTATTCCTACAAAAACACAGATAACCTTTTTATGTAATATGTACATACCTTTTGATTGTCCTATTCTCACAGTTGGTGTTGTTATTAACAGTTAAAAGTTGTTCTAATAAACCAAAGCCAACAAATTCTTAAAATCATTATTCATCTCCAAAAATCAACTCGCTTCCATTGGCAATTCAATAAACTTTACATAACCTCACTTTTGTTGATAACGTTTCTGTTAATTATATAACTGCAATGGATCGTGTGGCGTTATTTTATTCCATATGACGTAGTGTAAATAATATGCATCTTATTTTATAACGTACACTTAGGTACTCGGTTACAGCATAACACTTCATACTGAAATAACGTAAGTAGGTAGTACGTTATATTTGTTGGTTATGGTACACGTTATTAATAACGTAAATGATATATAACATAAGGGGGAATGTAGATATCATAAAACAGACCCGAAATACAACCTGCATTTTTTCATATCCGATAGTTCATTAATAGTTATTTGTATCACTAGGCCAGAAACTATACAGTTTTACAAGTACGAATACTCGCAAAAGAGTTTCTGGCCATGTAATACACAATGTGTTCACATCAATTACACAAAATTTGTAATGTAACATTTTTGTAAATGTGCTTTTCAAAGTTATCTTTTATTTCGAAATAAATCGCGTATATAATTTCCAATACTTCTGCCGTGATTATATGATGGTTATTTTTTATTTGAGTTTTGTGAATAATATATGTACACACGCACAGGATGAGCACGCTATTAATTTTCAATAAAAAGCGTAAATGTTATTACTAACGATTTTCCCAAACACGATATTCCAATATTCGCTTATGTAGGGTATTTAATATTTCATAATTTCAACCGTACGCCAGTCGATATTGCCCATTATTGGAGGTAATTTAACTGCGGGCATTGTGTGTTTTTGTAACGTGATTATACACAACGCACAACTGTATCGGCGGCGTGCAAGGTGGAACAAGCAGATGCTGTTTCAATTTTGCAAATTAACGCAGATGTTTTTCGGTGATTGCTTTCGCAACAAAGCTGTTATGAATTGAATAGAGAATATATATGAATTAAAGAAGTGTCTTTGGAACGAAAGTACTTACGTATGCCAATTCTATGCCTTGGAGCTAAAATGGCTAATGTGAAAATGTTCACGTTTGAGAAAATTGCATTAGTTTTTATTAAAAATATAATTTTTTAAGTTTTTATTAAGAATAATTTATAAATTGAGTGCAAACTTTTGCTCAGTTCATATACAGGTGAGTTTTTTTTTATCTTGAGACAACGCCGGAATATCTCTAAAACACTGCATCAAATCAAAAAAAGAACTTACGTTTTTCTAATTTTCTCAAACAAATGGTTTACTGAAAACTGCAAAATATTGATGTTGGCTCTTTTAGCTCCAAGCCACAGAATTTATTGGGTAAAGTGGTACAGTCTCCAACATTAATATTTAGCACCATCAAAGCGTCGTACCATTCCTTCCAGTGCTAAATAATAATGTCGGAGACTGTATATGAGTATTTCTCAGTTTTTATTTAATAATTCACTATAAAATTTTACCACCAGTTTCGATTTTTGAAGATTTTGAAGGTCGCTAACTTTTATAGTAAATTATTAAAATACGAATTTAATGTCTATAAAACTATGTTCTAATGTTACGGTTTACTAATCTAACCTCGAAAATGTGTTCAGTTTCACACCATGCGTAATTTATTCTAACTAGGATAATCGATTTCACGAAACACTCTCATAACTGAATTATCCTGATAATAGACGCTCCACAGTATTTATATTTGTAAATTAAGGACAGTGTTAAACGGGCTTTACACTAAGGTTGCACAGGTATTATATACACATAGCCGTTTGTTCATTGACTACAGCGCTTAAGGAAGCGCACATTATACCTTTTGTTACTTCACAGAACTAGGTCAGATAGATAAGGCAAGCACTCATTTTAATCTTAATGTAGATCTATTATGTGTACTGGAAGCACAGGTAGAAACAAAACCATATAATATTTAAAGAGATAGTCGATTACTAATGTGTTTAAAGAACTATTTAGCTGGGTATAAAAAACTAACTTTTACCTGTATTTTTAAATTTATATTTACATACCATGTGATTCAAAATGATTGTCGTAAGAAGAAAACTGTTTTCCGGAAAAAATTATCTATACTTATTACCAATTTAATGAGCGAAGTTAGCTACATACAAATTTCATACATTAAATGAATTTTCTTGACATTTAGCGACATTGGCGTGCGTGTTGTAGTATCTTTCGATTATTTATCTTATAATTTTTTTTCATATCGTTTATATTTACATCTAATATCACCAACAATAGCATTTCTGAATACTGTAAGAAAATAAGGGAATTTATCTGTGGTAATAGCTCAACAAACAGGTAAAAAAATCAATATTAACATTAAGTGAAATAGTTTATTACATTTTATAATTTTATAGGCTTATCATACACTTCAGCGCAATGAGCTGTCAAAAGAAAGTTACATTTTCATCCTATAAAGTTTCTACGGTACAGGAATTATTACCATTAGATACGACAGGCGATTGGAATATTGTCATTGGTTTAATAACAATTTAAGGGACGATGACTTGCTAAACAAATCATTTTTTCTCGGATGAAGCCTGGTTTTATCTAACAGGCTATATCAATTCACAAAACTATTGTATCTGGTCTGCAGAAAATCCACACGAATTTCGAGAAACGTAATTGCATCCCGTAAAAGTTGGAGTTTGGTTAGCTATGTCCAGGCAACGAATAATAGGGCCAATTTTCTTCAAGGAAACTGTAACAGCCCAACGTTACCAACAGATGTTGGAATTGTTTATTGCAGCGTTACAAGAAAATGAGCTTGAAGCAGGTTATTTTCAGCGCGATAATGCCCCAGCACATACTGCTCGACAAACCTGCCAATATCTTCAACAGTTTTTTGCTGACAGGGTCGTTAGAGCACAAAGATGGCCACCAAGATCGCCTGATCTAAGCCCATTAGATTACTTCGGCTATCTAAAAAATAGGATCTATAGAAACCGCATGCATACCATAGAAGAACTGAGAGATGCAGTTTTGTTACTTAATAATAATTATACTAATTGTATATTATAATTTAAAGTAATAAATAAATTTAGTTAAACCCCAGTTAGTACTGAAATATAAAATCATAATTTAGTAAAGTTAAATTAATTACATTTCATTCTTACAAGCAGAAACACCAATCCATAGTCGTTTATATAATGCGAGTTCAAATATAGGTTACGTTTTCCTTATTTATGACAGATCCGTTTACTTTCTTGTGTTCTAACACCGACTTAGTTCAAACCTTCATTACAAACACGCGGCATATATCTACACCCTGTTACTATCTATAGGAGCGGAATTGACAATCATTTCGAATTTCTGTGTATACTTAAGGACAGTCAAAACGTCATTTCCTAGATCAATGAAAACACAGTATTAAAGTCAGCGCAATGCGTAGCAGATTTTCTCGACCAGTTGCCTGTATTTGATCGGAGAGATTGCTGATACTAAATGGATGGGGCACTAACTCATTCTTCTTATGTGGTATCGTTTAGTTTCATCACAAAATTTTGAAAAAATAAGCAACAGAAAAAAAACGTTAATTGATCGATGAGACATTAATTTTCTATTAAAAAGAAAAAATTTGAGAAAATGATTATTAGCAAGAGTTGCCTGATATTTTTCAGACACTGTACAACAAGTTAACCTCTCAAACAGCCGACAGGGAATTCTATTATCACAGTTGAAGAGCCCTCGAAGTGAAATTTATGGCGAATATTCGACTGAGACTCCACTAGCGATATATCTACAACCTCCACGTCATTATTTCGCCAGTAAAAAGATAACGCAAAGCTCTACAGGCGACGAGCAATTCAATATCGAACCTGAGATGCCGGTACAATAGCCTCCCCACTCTCTTCTGCTAGATAATGGCGTAGTCCTGGAAGCGAAGGATAACCGTGCAACAATCGCGAATACAATGTTATTGTAGCAAGTAGCCGTATATTAGAGTATTTGGAGTTAACAGGGATTGTGCCACGTGATTCGCGTACATTCACATTATGTTCTGGCAGCGCTATTCAAAATCACGAGGACATACGATTGCTAAATGCTAGTATAAAGCATTATTCAGGTAGAATTTATGGATGATACAGATAGATAGATGAAAAATAAATGCCATGATTCAATTATGGGTTGGTATTATGTTAAATACCTTTGAAAAATCTAGGGTTTCTATATTTCATGGAAATACAGGCACAATGAGGATTGATTTTTTTTGTAGGTATAGATGGATGATATTTGGGAAATTAATGGTGCGCTTCTGGGCTAATCTATAGCCTCTATAAGACTTTCTGTAAGAGCTGTAATTGATGTGGCGATTCAGCAGAGTTGGGTAAATTTTAGTCAAATTCATCAATCGCAATTGAAGTAAAAATTTTCAATTATTAATTGAAGTGGCTGAGTAAAAATGGAAATTTTTATTTATATTATATTAAATAATCAAAACCTTAATGGTCATTTTTTAATTACTCATGAAATTTTTAATCAATTAGATATCGGATTAAAATTATCAATCGGGATTTATTCGGAATTACATTAATTGTTAGTTGACAATGAAATATGTAATCATAAGTTAGTAAATCGTTAGTTTCAATCCAAGACGGATTAAATCTGAATTTCATTTACAATTACTGTGTTAGGTAAAAGTAATTCTTCAAATTAATCATATATGCCTATTTCTTCTAAGAAACCATATTTTTTTTTGCGTTAAAGTTTGCATATGGGGCAAAGGGTAGTTGGTTGTAAGAATGGGTGGGTAGTTGGTAATGAGAATTGGTGAGAGGATGGTTGGTGGCGATGGTTAGTTAGTGGTGGTGGGGTAGTTGGTGAAACAGGACGTAGTTGGCAATAGTAGAGGGAGGAATAGTTGGTGGTGGGGAAAGTTAGTCGGTAGAAGGATTGATGGCATGATACAAGAAAATAAGGTATGCTCATCTGAAAACCAAAACTCGCCTTTTTCACGCATGGCCCTCAGACACGTCATCACTCGGCTGTCGCCATTGTTGTTGATGTATTTACCAAATTACCATATTTATTTTTAACAAGTTTCAGTTTGTTTTTGAATCGATTAGAACACTTTATTTAGTTTTTATTTAATGTTTTGTGTAGAGCTTCTGCTTGTAGTAGTTTCGATTTACGTATATAACTATAGTTAGGTGTTATAAGTTTGTTTAGGTTTTGCATGAATAAACTGTTTATAAACGTTGTAGTGGAATTTTTTTAGTGACTTTCATTCGTTTGAGGGAGTAGAATAAAAAGAATTGATAAATGAATTTGTAAAAAAAAAAGAAAAATAAAACACTACACTCACAATCATTAATTAATTCTTTCTTTTTTTTAAATCTGCATTTTCTTTATTCCAACACTGTCTCCATTAATGTTTGTACCATAGATATTTCATTTGCCATTAAAAAAATATGCACCACTTCCAATTAGTGAAATTTTAGTATGTGTAAGTACAAACAAGTATAAAAGCAAGAGCTAAAGAAGTGTAAAACATGTTCAGTTAAAGTAAAGCTTGTGATTATTAATGCTTTATTTGCTTCATTGCACTAAAATATGCAAACATGAAATGTTATACTAAAGGCAGAAAATACTTTACATCAACAGAATCACTCACCACAAAGCAATAACGATTTCGCATTCAATTGAAAATTACATTTAAAAATGTGAATTATCTAAAATTTTGTTTCAATGCAAATTTGATTAAAGGAAATGGCAAAGAAAACAGTTTTATTGATTTTAATAGGATAGATTTTTTAAAAAAAATAATTTTCTTTAAATTGGTAATATCTATTAAATTATTGGATTGGTAGTACTGTTTGGCCCTCAAATACGTCAGACTTAGATGCGCTAGAGCATACCTTATTTTCTTGTATCATGAGTTGATGGTAGTATGGGTATTTGGTTAAGAGGTAAGGGGCACGGTATGTAATTTTAATAAGAGAAAGGGAAACCTGTCATAGCGGCTCAACTCTCCCACACCAATAGATGTCTCTGGCTATTTATCCGTGATGTTGCCTAGATGCTATTTTCACTTCGAAGCAAATGTGATCACTTTGCACAGTTAGGAGTTATCTTCATACTTGTTACCTGTCATGGTACTCATGGTACTCTCATGGTGTCTGGCTTCTGGCTGATGTGTTAAACGGTTCGAACCTTTGAACGTGTGTTGTCCTAGGTGCTCTGTTTATATTTATTTGCGTTTTGGACTTTCTCTTTATTACTATCGTGTTTATTTCTTATTATTATTTTTTTTTTTTGTAAGTAATCTGCATACAATATGGTAGAGAGATAGGATAGAAATTGTCTGCAAATATTAAAATGAAAATTTATTGCAGGTTTGCTATTAGATCCGAGAATTTTTAGTTTCGTATATGCTTTTACCTAAATATAAGTAATTAATAAGCATTTATTTTTTTCTTTGTCCTTTTCAGTAGTAATTAACTCGCTGGTGCACGTGAAAAAGGGGATAAGTTAGTTTTCGATTTCCACAAAATTAATACTAATCGATAACGACTTCTTTCCTTTTTCGCGTTCACCAGCAAAATCTAAAATTATTTACTATTATTAAATATATCTATTTTTGAATTCTACCGTCAATAGTTCTCCCATGACGTTAGAGGGCGCTATAATCGCGGTTTCACTTTATTATTACGGACATGCATTCTATTTGGTTATCTTTGGCAGGGGATAGAAACTTGACATTGCGCGCCCTCTATTGCTGCCACATTAGAAATAATCAGTGTGTGTCATAGTAGAAATCTATATCTTATCTTGGTGTGGATCCGTGATCGTTTGACATGACGAGTTGTAACGTATAGTTGTTGACGATTGTTGCAAGCTACTTATTCTGTTTTCCTTTGAATTCCCGAACTTTGTTTATGGTGTATTTATCCTATTTAACGTTTAACGTGTGTTTGGTGTTTTATGTAAGCGTTCTCTGAACTATTTTCATTCCGTTTTTATATAAGTTTTGTGTACATAGTGTTAAACGTTTGGACATTTGCTAATTTCGTTTAGTTAATATCGTTTTATATGTTTTGTTTTATTATGTATATAGTGTTGAAGCTTTTAGTTTATTTGTGTAGTTTCGAATGTGTGCAATTAAAACAGCCTTTAAAAAATGAAGTTACTTTATTTAAAAAAGAATTTCAAAATGAGTAACAGATAACACTACGCCCTATAATCGAATTTCCCGCCATGAGTGGTTAGGTAATGCTAGTTTTATGTGGCAGCAATAGATGGTGCAATCTAGATCGTGTGGTTTGTCAAGTTTCCTATCTTTGTTATAGTTAATCGTTGATCTATGGTAAGGGGGCAGTTGGCTAGGAAGGTAAGAGCTGGGAGGTTGGCCACTCTAATTTTTTATGGTGATGATAATTGGTGAGAGCTGGTAATTGTTTTGATTACGGTAGTTGATAGTGGGATGCAAATAAAAATTTTAAGTTTTAAAAATGTCGCAAAACTCAAAAAGTCAAAAATCAAACAACCAAAAAAATAGAAAATCGAAAAATCAAAAATTCAAGAAGCAAAAATTTAAAAAATTCAAAAATTTTAACTTTTCTTATACTTTTCCTGTTTTTTGATTTTTTGATTTCTCGATTTTTTAATTTTTCGATTTTTTGAATTTTTTAATTTTTGGATCTTCAAATTTTAAAATTTTTAGATTTTTAAATTTCTAAGTTTATAACTTTTTCTCAATCCATCATATGCAATTTATTATATTGACTAGTTGTAAAATATTGTAAAACATTTCACTGTTTTCTAACAATTTTATTGCTTTTCTAACAATTTTATTGCTTTTTTTTTTGTAACTGTGGTATACAAAACTGCAGCGACGTTGTGTAAAAATTTCACACAATAGTAAATATTCTTACTACTATTTTCGTCCAACAGTGAAGTGTAAATATTACTATGCAGATTTTTCTCTGTGCATTATAAATCTTTATTTATAATAGATGCTATGGAACATTTATAGTAGAAAAGTCATAGACACATCAAAATTTAATATTTGGACGCTGTTTTACATGAAAAAGATCAAGTCATATCTTTAAATAGTTTGTTTTTGTTTTTTTTATGTCCATTGAAAGATCGATTTCATTTTAAGTCCAATACCATTTTTTGAAAGCATCTTATCTAAATAATTTAATTAATTTATAATACACTAATATATTATCATATTTCCATAATATACGATTGTCCAAAATATCAAACCTATACTCTTTCAAGTAATGAAAATATAAGGGTATCTTCAATCTAAATGTGACATGTGTGTATATTTGCTGGCTATCCACTAAAAATAAAGAAGTTTATTCTGCCCGTTTACCCGGCTATATATGTATATATAAACTTAATAAAACTGTTTAATCAAAATACTCCGTTTCTTTAACTAATTAGATCGTAACCTTGGCTTACTCACGTTACTTAGCTACGCGTAGAGCAATTTATTTAATCTATTTTGCACCCTGTCAAATTAATATAAGCAAATCACCTGTCAAACTCATCCAATAAATGTACCTATCTTAATAATTTTATTTTGTGACGCCATCTGTATTTCGAAGGATTAATTTTGCCAGGATAGAAATGGATAGAGGACTGTAGCAGCTAATATTTAAATTTATTATTGTAAGGACCAATTAAACAGATATTATTTCAAAATATTTAATTTCTATTTTACGATATCTATTGCTGTAAATTAACCCTGGCAAAATAGACACACACTTACAAGCATTAGCAAGAGGAACAAAATTACACGCTGTCAAAACACTCCCAAATACATTACTCGTTGCGTCTGCGACACGGGGGAATCAGAGGACGTCACTCCACAGGAAATGGAAACGCAATAAATTGCTCGTTTACTCGTCCGACGATTGCATAAACACGGCCATGAAACCACGCAGATATCGTGGAGCGTTGATAATGGGCTCGTTAGAAGCTGGGCTTTTAAACATTTAAGGACTTCGTAGTGAAATGGCGTATTTACTGCTTTTTCGAGGTAACAGTATTCGAATAATAAAGATACCGTTAATATGATGAAACTTATAAGCTAAGGTTAAAGGTATGTTTTCCTGAAAAATTTCGAGTTTAGGCTATAAAAAGAAACTGTATACATCTTATGTTATGACAACAAGGTCTATCCAAACTATTTAGTTAAAATTATAGTTTCCATTACATATTTTGATCCAAGAGCATCGTCAACCAAACTGCGAGGGAACTTAAAACTAAATTAAAATTCAAGTTTTTGCAATAGTGTAAGCGTAAATTTAAAATTAAAAACTATGAAAATGAGGGTAGGTACTGACACAGTAAGACAAAATTCGTTGTTAAGTGAAAATTTGTTACAAATTTTAACTTAACTGCGTGTGTATGTTGAAGTGGAGAAAACTGCATGTTTCCTCCCCTAATAGCCACAACTGTACCAGAGATATTCTTAAAAATATATTTGACAAATATTTTTCTTGAGAGGTTTTTGAATATGTTTTTATATATTTTATATAAATATAAATAAAATATACAATTGAAATATTTACTCCATATTTTAAACCAATGTTTCATATTTTTAAAAATATTTGTGAAATATTATTTATATGAAAGTTGAGATTTTTTTTTATGCAATCATATAAAGCTATTTAATTTAATAACATCGATGACAAAAAGCTGTATGAAACTTAGCATACAAGTTAATAATCAGTAAGTAATGCCTCAAAAATATAATATAGTAAACAAAATAAAAAATTAATTCTAAAGTTTGATAAGTATATATTTGTTCTGAATTATGAATTATATTAATTCTTTTGATTTGGTGTGAATGAATGCGTATAACAGTTATCTTGTTGCAATTAGTGTAGCTCCTACGTAATATCAAATTAAATGCCTATTGGAATAAAATGTTGTAATGTCAGTGTAATAATTTAGGGTATATATTTAGGTGTGAATAACTCAAGATCTCAACGGCGAATGCACATACGCTTTTATTATAAAAATAGGTAACGTATGTTATATATACAAGAAATGATTAACAAAAAGAAATACTCTAAAAGAACATATACGACGCGCATACAATGTGATTCGTACACATTATAACAGTCAGGACTGCGGTTGATTGATAATGTTTGCGCATAACGACTCCGAACACACGGCACGGACCTGCAAAGATTATCTCGCGTCCCAAGTAGAGGATAATGTTTTGGAAATCATGCCCTGACCTCCGCAGCGTTCGGATTTGAACCCCATCGAATTACTGTGGGATGAACTGGACAGATTTTTGCTATCACCGTCCATATACACTCACACAAAAGGATCCTTCAAACCAAAAACAGTAATACTTTCAAACACACTTCTCTCTCAACTACCCACCTCGCAACGACGCTAGAAATAATAGGGTATTGTGTGAAGTATCCTGTGTGAACACTAATTCGACGTCTCTGAGCTAAAGCGGTCCCGAATTAAAGCGATTATACTCATGTTAAGCCGGGAACATTGTTAAGGTCTACTGTTACCGTTCGTAACTTTCCAAAGCGTCGAGTTATAGACGAAAAGGGGAACGGGAGCTAATGTGAAATTAATAGAGGAGCACAAGAAGCCACCTCTCGCAACTTCCATTAACTTCGACGTAGGCCCGAGCACATAAATTCATTCGGGCATAATCCCCGGGCTTTTAGCGTCACCTTTTTTATTTACGTTCTTGCGTTTTAGGGCTGTCTTTGAGTTATGACAAAGTTAAAGCTGCAAATTATGGATGAAGTTTCAACAACGATCGGTGGACGAAAGGATGAAGGCATAGAGGATATATAATGGAAGAATCTCGTTAAGAAAAAGCGAAAGGCGTTGAAATTTATTTTTTCGATAGTGGTATTTTGCAGGATTTTCTTTGTCAAAGCCGACTCCACACATTTGTGTTGAGCCTTAACATGAAACAGTTACAAAAATTTCCTATACAGTTGGTTAAAAAGGACAATGATTAATTAAATATTATTAATTTTGTCTAAATATATAGAGATTGTAAATGATAATGGCCGTATGTTGGATTTGGTTTTGGCTAATGCTACTCATGAAGTTGGTCGTAACTACAATCCGTTTGTTAATGAAGACACACATCATCCGGCTATGTGAATGAACTTAAAACTCGAAAAGGAGGAAAGAGCGTTTTTTAATATGAATAACAACATTGAAGTATTTAATTTTAGAAAGGCCAATTTTCCGCAATTGTACACTGTTGAAAATTTTAACACTTTTTGACTAATTTAATAGTCAGGAGAGGTCCACACTCTTTTCGTGTTATTTTGTCGAGAACTATAGAAGTTTAAATTTGACGAGCAAAGATAGTCAAGTATTGTCTATTGCTAAGGGGTTATTTTGTCCAACTGACACGTGGAATTATAAAATACTTCTAGTCACATTTTATTTGATCTAGACTAGACAAATTTACTAGCTGTTTAATTAAATGAATGCGATCTATTGGGTGTTTTAACACCATTTTCTAAACAGAACGTCTTTTTAATATGCAACTCCTATTTCTTAGTGCTATAATATTCTCTCTTTAAGACGTTTTCTCAATTATAAATATGCAAACCACTCATTCACAAGTTTTGGTTTCAACTAAACGTACCAATTTAAAATGATTTTTTGAGAATCATTATAAAATTAAGTGAATGTTTATGCTATTTGATTCAAGTCTAAACTAATTGCGTAAATAGATGTTCCCAATACATCTTTAATATGTTGAAATTTTTTATGCCCACTGGAATTAACGTTTAATAACACGAGGTTACACTTTGCAAGTCAGTCACATTTGGTGGTTTGTTTGGATATGTTAATACGGAGAATCAAACACGAAAACAGATACACGTGCAATGCAGGTGGTGCGTATAATACAATACTGTATTAGAATAGGTGGGGTTTCTATATTTTATCCGAGGGAAAAATTCTGATTGGTTGACGCTTCTGAATGTCTAGAAAAATAGTCAATCCTCATATCTGAACAAAGAATTCACACGAAATTCTAGTAATTTCTGTTCTATTAAATACGCGTAGTCAACTCGTCTGGCAAAGTTTGGGAAAAATCAACACTAAAATATTTGACTAGCGCAAAATTAACGCCAACACCGTAATATTTTCAACAGTGTATAATACCTTATTTCTTAACTGACTGGTCAATATTGAATGCTATTGATGATGTTGATCAAGTTTGTAATGCTTTTTTTTATGATACTTTAAATGAACTGTTTAATGCGACTGCTCCCAAGTTCAAACCATCTACATGTTAACCTAGACATTATCCCCTCTGATTCGACAAGGATATAATAGAATGCTTAAAAATTAAGGATTGTAAGCTTCAACGCTACAAGAAGTATAAGACTTCATTTTATTACGACCAATTTAAGTGTTATCGTGCGAAAGCAAAAAATCTTATTAATTTAGCTTATCAGGACTTTATCAGTTATGTTGAGAATTCAATTTACAATGACCCTAAACAATTTTGGGCATTTATTCAAAATAAGAAAGCGAATACTAGAATTCTTAGAGTAGGTGAGCACAATAACACTGAATTTAGTTGACCTACAGTCAATACCTTTTGTGACTACGTTAACAGTGTATATACGTCATCCTCTAGTAGCAATCTCCCTACTTTTCGTGATATTGCTAACGCGCCTATTAATTTTTTCATTTATAGCAGAGGATGAAGTCGATTCTACCTTACGTACACCTAAAAATTGTTTTACCACCGGATATGATGCTATACCTAGCTTCCTACTTCGTGATTGTGCAACTGTACTCACAAAACCTTTACATACAATTTTCAACTTAATTCTAAAGCACTCGAAGTTTTCTTCACTCTGGAAAATAGCCTACATATGTCCAGTTCTCAAAAAGGACGATACAACAGAGATTCAAAACTATGGATCTATATCACTTTTATGTAATTTTGCCCAAAATTTTCGAGTGCATTTTACACAAACATATTTATAATTGCATACAGAAGTTAATATATCCCTTTCAGCATGGATTTATGCGCAATAGATCTGCTGTTACTAATTTAGTCTGCTTTACACAGTTTGTTTCTGAAACGATGTATAACAGCGGTCAAGTTGATGCTGTTTATCTTGATTTTTGTAAGGCTTTTGATCAAATTGACCATTACATACTTATCAGAAAATTGCGTGCGTTTGGACTATCTGATTCTTTAATGCTGTTGTTGGAATCTTACCTGCTGGATAGAAGACAGTGCGTTAAGAATCGCAATTATATTTCAAATTTTATTACTCCTACATCTGGCATTCCGCAGGGATCTAATTTGGGGCCTCTCTTATTTCTAATATTTATTAATGACTTAGTTGCCAACATTTAGTCTGAAGAATTAATGTTTGCCGACGACGTTAAATTATTTACATCAGTTAGCTCAGTAGTAGATGCTAAGGTTTTCCAGCGTAATGCCGTTCTCTTGCGGTGCAATAGATGTAAGCTTTCCTTGAACACTTCTAAATGCATATGCAAAATGTATACAAAGAAAGTGAATCGAATTGTTTTTCCTTACGCTATCAACACTATTTTAACATCCACTGAGAATGTTAGAGATGTGGGCGTTTCATTTGATTCTAGGCTAACCTTTTCTAACCATATTGTGGGCATTGTTGGTTAATGTTTTAAAGTCTTTGGCTTTATTTATCGGAATTGCAGGGACTTTCAAAACACTTTATTCTATTCATTAATTCGATCTAAATTGGAATATGCGGTATATTATTTGGTTTCCAATTTATTCTTCACATATTAACGCAATTGATAAATAATATAAATATAAATTAAATAAGCTGCTAGCTCAATCCATGCCAAAGCCGATTTCACTAGCTTATTCGGGTATGGCCTTACTTCTTCTTTGCGACAAAGAACTGTGTTGAAAAGCCAGCGAAGACCTTCCAAAAGAAACATATTTGCAATGTTAAAACTTTCAAGAGACATTTTATGACAATCCTCCGACTGTAATGCCCTTCTGAATAATTCCGGACAGGTAACTCTCATTTGCCACTTTATCGATGTCGCGGTGACTCACATCTGCCGCTATTGTAGTTGCGGGCACCTGTTATATTCAGTTCGTCTGTTGCTTCCGTCCTTTGCCGTACCACATCATCGTCTTGAGGCTGTTTTAGGCGCGCTCCGTACGACGCCGAAACGACTCACCTATACATAATTCACGAGAAGTTTCCGCTCGTTTATCGACTGCTTCTGGGGCCTTTAGCACGCACCTGGATTTATTCTTCGGCCTGTAGAACTCTCCCGGGCGTAGTAATATAGACCCCCTTCTGCGAAGATGCGACTATATTTTCCGGTATTGTACTTTCTTAACCTTCCAGAAATGTGCCTTCGTTAAGGCATTTTATGTCGGGAGTATTCTCTTTTTCTTGGAGGAGTTTATGTATTGGAAAATTGGCAACTGTTTTTTTCTTATGTTCAACGCAGTAAATTATTCAAAGTAAGTCCAAATATATCTGTTGAATTATTGGATAGAATTAAAGGAATAAAAATATGGTTGTACATACTAAGAAATTTAGGTATTTTGTTTTGATAAAAACGACTTTTTTGATAACCGTTATACGCATTTACAGCTTTTTCATAAAAACCAAAATAACCCGGAACGGTAACCGATAGGTAAGTAGATGTTTTACAAAATTGGCTTTAAAATTCCGAGTAGAACCTAAAAATCCACTAACAAGTATAGGTTTCTATTTAAAATATCAAAGTTGGCCATGACTTTCGATGTAACTGGAAGTGCGGCATAGATGAAATTGTTTTTTCTAAAGAGATCATAGCCAACTATGCTTAACCCCAAAGTTTCAAAATCTAGATATCATTGCAAAGCCAAAAATTTTTAATGGACGTATTCGGTGGATCACCCTATACAGGGTGTATCAGATATAGAGGTAAATATAATAATATGTAGCAGCTGTAATCATATACAATCTTAATGCACAGGGGGTCTATCTATAAGCATTAACGAAAAAAAAAAATATTTTATAAATGCCGTGGGCTAGAGCCGCACCTGTGCCCAACCTAAATGCTGTCCCGAGTATACCCCCACATACTACTATCATTCAGCCATTACCGCTGTTAGTTTTGTGTGGATCGCCGCTTGGAGTGCAAGCCACTTAGAATATTTTATTTAAATTCTTCCCGTCTCGAAAAAAAAAAACGATCCTTTTCAGGACCATCATGATTTCATATAAAGAAAATCGAAGCTTGATGCATCGGCAAAAGCGCGGGAATGTATAGATTCATTTTCGCGCGACATCATAGTAAAAAGGCGTGTTTGCAAATTTTCTGTATCTACATTTACTTCTGTGTAATTCGATTCAATTCATTTTGCGTTATTAGATTAAATAAATCTAAAAGAAATAACTCAGATTCATGTGGTACCGTTTATTAACAACTAACTCTCGATTCGACAAAGCAAAAGAAAAATATTTACGTTTTTTGTAACTACTGAAGTCGCATATCCGGTGAAACTCGAACGTCTTATCAGGATATTAAAAATAATATTTTGTAGACTTACATAGAATGCTCTTAACAAATAAGAAATGTTTATTTTATAAAAAGAAGAAATTTAAAATGCCTCAGTTTTGCTATTTTTACAAGGGCACACTGGCCGATTGGCCTTTATTTATTCAGAATGACGTTAAATGAACTTACGGCATACCATTAAGAATAATACTAAATGAGTGCAATGTATTTATACATAATACCACGTTTACCGGGTGCTTAACATGACGTTTCCTTGCATCAGGCCCGGACTAAAGAATTTTTGGCTCTAAATTTAACTTTTTTTTATTCTTTTATGATGAAATCCGGTTTCGGTGGGTTTGTGTTTTATATGTCGTGTAGTTAACACCCAAGCAAAATTTACTTTTTTATTTGATACACCCTGTATATCGGAAAAGTATTCCGCGCTTTTTAAAGAAACGATACGACCGATTTTTAAATTTTAAATTGTATTTGTCTTAAAATAATGCTTGAAATTGCACCAACGTTTTAATTGTTTCATTTTCGATGTATTTAAATTTTGAAATGTTATAAGTTTGTTATTAAAAACAATTTCTAAAATCGGCTCAACGGCACATTTGAACACCAATTTCTTAATGACAAAACTTTTTTTAATTTTTGAATTTGGACTAATAATAACGCCCGAAACAGAAATACTCATTTTTCCTTTTTTCTATCAAACGCCGGCTTCTATCGTAACCTAACACACAGACTGATGTCTGTTTTGAAAAAGTATCTACGCACAGATGGTCTGCTATGGAATCACGTGAGGTATAAATATAAGGATATTCAATTTTGCTTTCAGTAGCGTCTTTTTGTGTATTTTACACAATCCAACCTACTCCCTACCTATGTTTTAAATAAGTACGAAATTCCTAAAATATGTAAATGTTAATAATAGATAATGTATCTACTTTTTATTAACGAGTCATAACTATAAATACTAAACCACTTCAATAATTTCCTTGATGCCAATAGTATTACGAAATAGAACATCAATAAAATGCAAATAAAAAAATGCACACAGCAATTTTTCCGACTGGGTAAAATGTACCTATAAATTACAATTTCTTTTATGTCTGCTTAAATTACATACTTAGTATCATAGTCACTTATATTGACCGCGCTAGAATTATTTTTGAATTTTGGCGCAGTGAAATACGCAATGACAAAGTAATAAAATGCCTAGCTAAGTAGATACGGTACTTACATTTTGTGCAATGAAACATTAAATCTTAGAAGAAGCCTTTTTCCTTTCGCGTTGATACGAAGATGCTTTTTCCTTTTTGTCGAGTATCTTTTATCCATTTTTAGATAATGCGGTTTGCTACTTGTAAGAAAGAAATATTCTTCGTACAATAACCGCAGTGCTAAGTCACTTCCAGAGAAAAAACTTTTGAGGTACTTGACCACAAGTGTGCGATGTCTGTGTGTGTGCGTGTTAAGTGAGGTTTGTATGTTTGCGGCAGTATATGGCATCCTGACTCATTTATCACAAGTTACTCTATAGGAAGTTGTATTGTAAAATCATAGATAGAGGTATAGAATAATACTCAATGAAACGTAGCGAATACTCTAGGCAATCTTAGCAATTTATTTTGCGAACATGTAATATAGAAAGCAAACAATTCATTCAAGAAAACAAGAAGTATCTTTCTTTTCGATCTGACTATCGCTTGAGGTTTACTCCTGTAATCACCTGTTCTACAAATGCTCTCCACATTTGTGCATACCGTGAGATAATTCAGTTCTCGGAAAACAGCAGTTACTCAATTTACAAAATAAGTCACTGATTCTACTGATTCATAGTACTGATTATATTATCATTGCTATAATTATTTATTTCAGAATTAATAGCTTTCTTTGTAGCCTAATAAATCAAATAAAATTACTGATATTACCTTATTAATTTGCATTTTAATTTTGATTTTTCCAAAACAACACATGAAATAGTGTTACTCTATACATTCAAGTTAATATGATAGACTAACTAATATTTTGAAAAGATCTGATTACTCGAACCGGTATCATTTCCGTAGCGCACTCAATTCGACGGTTGTTACTACCGTCCTAGTTATGGTTGTCCTAGCGGACGAGATCAAAGAGAAAACGCATTTTCCTCTTTCCGACGCTATCTCTATCAGAAAGAAATGAGAAAAAAATTGGTTTAATATTAGTAAGTACCGTTGAACCGTCGTCGCCCTTGACCACTTTTTTATTTTTCCTTTTTAGAAGTCAAATAGAACCAAACAACACATTTAAAAAAAGGAAATTTAAAAAATATAAACGTTGGCGCAATTTTAAATACTGTTTTCAAAACAATCTCTTTATCAAATTTAAAATATTTTGATTGGTATGTGTAAAAAGAGCGGAAAAAAATCCGCGCCATCTACTGGCAGAGAATCTCATTAAAAAGCCGTCCAGATTCGCCTTAAACAATCAAGCGATCTACTCAACAATGCTGTCGATTTTATATTGATAGCAGTGATGCACGCTTCTTACTGCGGCCGACTTTGCTACACTTAAAGGTCACCCACACGCTTTGCCTCTCCTTGGTGATAAAACACGTTTTTCTGTCAATGTATGCTTTCCATATATTTTATCAATCCCTAAGAAATTACAAGATATTAATTACAAACTTACTATATCTAACAAGTTAGTATTCTACAGCCATATCTAATTAAACGTCAACCTTGTGACAAATATGATCGCTTTTTACGCTATTCCAAATTACTATAAGCAGACCGTTACGTGCACACGCAGCTACCGCAAAACATTTACGGGAACAAGTGGATCTACAGGTACAATACGATCGTTCTAGCCCAAATTGCTCCCGTCAGTAGCAAAAACGGTCCCGGAACGGTAAACTAAATTAATTACGGAATCACGTAACGGGCATTTTCTCCGAACTCGCTGCAAATTTGATGGGTCCAACCCTGATGCTGTGTCAGATGTTTGATTTTCTTGTTCGGGGGTTTAATTTGCAGTTCGCCCGGTCTACTTCGGGTAGGGAGACGTTTCAGTAGGTCCTGGAGGTTTTAATTAGGTGAGGGACTAACGAGAACGTCCTTTTAAATAGGGAGAAATTAGTTTCCGCTTAGTTTATTGTAGGAAAGAAAAACATTGGAGGCAACTTTTAATCTAAACCGCTGGCTTAAGGAAAATTTTACGTTTTTGTACCACGCAAATTAACAAGTACGCTGATTTAAATATTATTATAGCAGTTTACTGCCTATATAGAAGCAATGGTAAGACTTCCGTAAGAGGACCGCTGATTTAGTGATTTATATGCATATTAACGGAAACAGCATGTACTCCTTAGTGTAAAACACCTATTCATTTTTTGAGCAAATGGAAAAAAAGTATTAAAAACATTGTTCGAAAAGTGCTATTTCGAGGTTATGTGCGAGGCGTTTTTGACGGATTTAACATATGGTAGTACTGATATGGAAGGAAAAGTTACTAAAAGTGCCCAAATTTTAGATAAAACAGGCGCCAAATACAAACTTATTTGTTAAATTCATGGGAATCAATAGTAAATTAAACTAATGACTAAGCAGCGGTTCGGTACAATATCCTGAAATTTGTTTGTTTTAAAGTATTTGTTTATTTTTAACACTACAACTGTAAGAATTATTATAAGTTGTCACATTTCTCATTATCGGTTTCTTATAATTGGTTGGTGTATCGAATAGAAATAAATTCATATTTCATATAGACGATTCGTAAGAAGTTTACATATAAACTGTATTGAATTGTTGAAGTTATAATTACAACAGAATTATTTTATATAAAAGCAATTTGTTTGATTACATCGTAAGTAAAGCATTAATAAAAAGATGAATGACTTGTTTAAATAAATGAATTTGTCAATGTAATAAGGTGTGGAGTTCTTTCTCCTTTCTTAGTGCCTCTAAAACAATAATATATGCAAAATAACTAAGTATCCCATATTTTAATTTAATATATAGACTAATTTTGCTTTGTTTCACATTCAAAACCGAATTATAAATAAAAAGACGATATAGAAACAACAAACTGCTTTATTCAATTTTATTAAATAAAATCTTTTAAATCACATTAATGTAATGAATTTGTTTGATTTTAAACATTTAATTTGAATTACACTATACATATCATAAAATGTCTTTGTTATTGGTCACATTACCTATATTTATTTTTATGTATTTTAAGATCCCATGATATAACTAGTGTTATATCATCCTAAAGTACTCCGAATCGTTTTCTATGAGCCTAAGTATCCAGTGATTTTTGTCGTCACTCTGACGATCACAGTTTCTCTTCCTTCAGCAAAACCTCCACTTGAATATTGCAATAACAATCACCATACAACTTCCATTCCGATTTAATTTTCCCATAAAAGGAGGGTTCCCATTTCCTACTCAAAGGTTTCTTTCCTTGCAATAATGTGTGTACATCGAAACTTGAGTAGACACTGAAATAGGATCATTAGATGGAATATGCACTATCTTTTGTGTACACTTATCAGTGCCATTGATGCATTACATTATGCTCTTCTCCATTAACATTTCCTGGACGGATGTTGTATTAGTCAGAATTAGGTCTTCACGTTAAAAGATATCAGAAACCTATTTCATTTATTTTTTATTTCGGCGGCACCAACAGGCTAAACATCTCTACAAATAGGTCTATGCACCATAAAGAAGAGAAGGATTTAGAGAAAAATTAATTGCAATGGCTAAACTGATAATTTCAGTCACAATTCAATCTAGTTCGTTTGAACTTTGCGCCTGTTTTGTCTAAATTTTAGTAACTTTTCTTTCCACACCATTAACCCACACGTTATATCTGTCAAAAACGCATCGCACATAACCTCGAAATAGCACTTTTCGAACGCTGTTTTTAGTACTTTCTTTTCATTTGCTCAAAAAATGAATAGCCATTTTACACTCAGGAACACATGCTATTTCCGTTAGTATGCATAGAAATCGCCAAATCAGTGGTCCTCTTACGGAAGTATAGCCGTAACTTCGTATATTCGACACAAATAGCATGACAAACACAATTAAATTAAAAGTACTGATTTGATATATTACCGGGTAAACAATTAATTTTTATTGTATACACCAGCGTTGGGCACGATAGGAGAAGTGAATAAATTTCTACAGCGACTAGATACACTCGTGTTTATTCGCGCCTTGAGTGGGGAGCAGTGTTAACTAGTGATTTATTGAAAGCCGACAGAACACCAGTATGTATAAGCGCTGTAGAAATTTATTCATTTCCCCTAGCTTGCCCAACACTGGTATACACCATAATATCCCGTCTTCATATAATTAATATGAAGTGATAAATATGTATTTGTCTATGCTACCTGAACCTTCTTGAAAAGCGAATCGAGTGCAGTTACAGTACAGTTCGTTATAGCAATGTAACATTATTGTTGTTGAAAACACGATACGATAAATATCTACATGTATTACAGAAATTATCCCATAGATGGCGCTTCTTCTATTTCATTCCAGTAACAGAACATACTTAGCACAAGTAGCAAGCAAATACGAATAAAAAACATTAATCTGGTATATCTTACCAGATAAATATCTAATAGAAGCCGTGATCTTTACTACTATTACTGAATATGTATTTGTTTCAACCAAAATATAATAGCAAAAAATAATTCGTTAAACCAATGCATGTATTTCTGTGAGTGTGGTAAATCACCCTATTAAGAGTGTTGAATAATAAGAAGGAAGAAAAAATAGAGGGTTCCATTTGAAGTTTTTGACTTTTCTGCATTTTCCAATACTAATGTTTTATCAATGCTCATGCACACACGGTGCTATATACAAAAATTCAAATTCTTATACATCAACTTGATGTCACTTTACTTTCAGTCTTCGCATTTAAGAAAATCGGAAGCGCAATGGGATAGCAATATTTAGTTAAAAGCGACTTGCATATGGCAATTCTTTCGCGAAAAATCGAACATCTCGAAAATAATTGGTTTGAGTCGTACAGTGAGAGAAGAAAGTGCATTCTGTGCACTAAAATCTTTTTTTTTTTTGAAAAATATTAATGTATTGTATCTTTAATCAAATTGAACAAAATCAAAGGTTACAAATTACTGAAAAAACAAATATATATTGACAATATTTTGTAAGTTAGCCGGAACACCAACAAAATGTTTTATTGGAATAAATTGAAAATATTTTCATATTTTACCTGAAATAATTGTTAGGAGAGCGCTTTACACTGTCATATTTTGAAATACATGTTTAATTTAAATTATTGTAAGTCCTGGATTGGTTGGTTTGATTTGAAATATTAGAAGCAAAGAAAACGAAGTTCTATATTCAATTTCTTCAAAACTTTCCATTTTAAACGAGAAAATAGCATTTTCTTGTTTAAAATATACTACACTCGTTTAAAATTAATATAATGAAATATTTTGTTTATAAAATATGAACAAATTATTATTGTTTGTGTAATATTTTATTTTTATTGTTGTTTATTAAATAGTGATAACTTAAATTATAATACGAGTGACGTAGCTTGACAATTGTATTGAATTTTTGACACCTGATGATAGTCTAGTCCGAAACTGGTCATAAATATAATAATAAAATTTGAGCATTGGATATAAGAATTTGTTTTCTTTGCTTCTAATACTTCAATTAAGAACATATTTAATTACTTAAACAAAACTCGTGTTATTAATGTAACTATACTATTATATGGTCTGTGATGTTTGTTGAGCTAAACAATATTTTTTAGTAATCCCATAAAAAAAAAACGTTTTATTAATTTAACAAAGCCATTGGGGTTTACGTGAATAACAGTTTTTTTTTTTCTACGCAGTAGCAAATACGTTAACTTAATAATCTAATAATAAGGGTAATACTTCAATTCAAAACATATTTAATTACATAAACTAAACTCGTGTTATTAATGTAACTATTATTATATGGTGTGTGATGTTTGTTGAGCTAAACAATGTTTTTTTTAGTAATTTCATAAAAAAAATACGTTTAATTAATTCAACAAAACCATTGGGATTTACGTGAACAACAGTTTTCTTGTACGCAGTAGCAAATACGTTAACTAAGTATACGTATTTCAGAAATCGCCGTCAAGATGGCGCTTCATCTAATTCACACCAGTAATAGCGCATATTGGTCATAAAACATAATAGTCAGGGTTGCAAAATATTAATCTAGTCATCTAGTGTATTTATCTAATGGAAGCTGCGAACATTAAAGAAGCATCTGGTAGCTTGCAATGGCAATAATGTCCATACAACTGATATTTTTCTAGGTTTACAAATATATTCCGTCTTGGAGATATTTCGCACTTTATGTTATGAATATGAGGTGATGAATGTACAAGAAGTGTCGCGAATTGAAAAATGCCCGTACAGCTTGCTGCAAACAACATGATATTATTAACTGAAAATTCTGTTTTGACTCAATATAATTTTGTTATTAAACACAACAAAACATTTGTTCATTTTAACTTAAAATGTTTGTTTAACCTAACAACTTTTGTCTTTATTTAAATTAATTCTTTTGGTAGATTTAACATACTTATTATCCTAACAATAGTGAAGGTTAAAATATAATTACCCACATCTATAAATATAGTCAACTTTCATATGATTATTTTAAAATTACATTTCGTTATTTTAATAAATATTTTTGTTTGCTTCCAACAATACAATCCAGTGTATTGTTGGATTCCTATTTTTTTTCTTAATTTAACACATCTTCTTCCTGTACGAGAATCTTAAAGGCAGTCCAATAATATAAAAATACACAAGGTATTTTTTTTTTAAATAAGAACATTAATGTCCAACACAAAATACTTTGCATTATCCTTTGAGAACTTGCTGTTCCTTCGGTGATAACAAGTAATTTAAACACCAAAGGCTTTTCTATAAAGCACATAATCGCGGATGCAATTAAGGAAATTCCTTTCATTAAATCCAGATTTTTTAAACCGCTCACTTATGCTAATTATTGCAGCAGGAATAAAGAACAACAGGTGATCACGCCTAGCTAGAAAAAAAATGCGAAATGCGATTTTAACAGTACGCCACGGTATGGCATAGGTAGGTAACTTGTACTAGAGCGTAATTGCATTCAATTTGAAACACGGAAGGTACGCCAGCTGGTGGAATCGACGTGCACCTCACGAAAATAGGTACGCCTGGTTGTTAGACAGAGAAAAGACGTTGTTATCTCCAATTTATTCTGAACGAAATTCCTAAACGAATTTAGGTGTTGTTGTATAAAGACAAAGTGGATTATTCTAATATCGTTAGCCTTGCATCCGTAGGAAAAATGGATTAGCTTAATCGATTCAAGGTTATTTTATTTCTTTTCGTATAACGGCAATTTCATAATACTTATGCAGGGTTTTCCATGGAAGAGGCTGGTTAGAAGTTTTTTGGCTTAACAAAACTTTGCAGCTCAAAAAATTGTGAGTTTGTGATAATTAGATACTACGTAGTTAACTTCTTTCTAAAATATTTTCGAGTTTTTTACACTTGCGAATCGCGATTAACTTTATCTTAAGCGGATGTCCCAGCTCATAATTTCCTACCCACAACTTTTTTATTTAAAAACATTTTTTAATAAAATTCGAAATGTCTATTTTCCATAATTTTTTTAATCATTTAACCGGTTGTATTCTGGTTTTACCGGAAATATGATCAAATTTAAAATGTTAAATTACATTTTATTAAAACACCTTGTATATTTTGGCGTATTCGGATTGTGAGTCCGAAAACATATGATTTGCTAGTTTTCGTTTCCTTAGTTAGCAGAATTTTGAATTTTTATTTGTGTAACTTGTGTTTTATTAACCTAGCACCGAGGATTTGCAAATCCATATTCCAATCTCTTGTTTTATATGCCTTCTAGGACGTAACATAGTAATCTTTGACAGATATTACATAAGAAGTTTTTTTTAAAAATGGAATCCCATGAGTCATCCGAATTACTCTAAAAGAGATTTTTTGTCGATTTCAATACCAGCTACTTGGTATTCGAATTAAAAGTTACTTCTTTGTAGATTAAAAATGCTGGATATATTCAAAAACCTAACGACATAGATATGCGCTAAAACTGTAGATAAATAAGTATACAAAGTTACTGCAAACCCCGGATTTTTAAATCTTGAAAATTTTTGTTAAGCCAGAAAACTTCTAACTAGTCACTTGGGAAACCCTGATAATAATACTTCAAATGGAGTAACAATATCTACCTTAAAAGGTATAAGATTAGTAAAATTGCTTACTCTTATACCATAGGAAATCTTCATGGATTGTTGATGTTGTTATTTTAATGCACAATACGTTGTTCTCGAATTACCTGAAAATAAGAAGAAAAAAAAGTTAATATGCGTTGTAACTTCGTATGTATAAAATAGAAACACATTATAATATGACAAAACATACAGGACTAACAAAATTATGGTATAATATATAACGACCTCACAATGATTCACATTTTTTTTTCAGTGAAGGTACAGCTCCTACCAAAACAAAGTTAACGACCTACACAAAAATATCGGCAGTAAGCCCACTTAGGACGAACTGTAGCTTTTTATAAATATTGAATAGAGCACTGTATTGTATTCTATTATTCAATGGCAATAGGCTACAGTTCGTCCTAAGTGGGCTTACTACCGATATTTTCGTGCAGGTCGTTAACTTTCTTTTGGTAGGAGCTGTACTTATTAGTACACTGAGAAAAATTTGTGTTTAGTCAATGCAAGATACGTTAATTTAACACACTTTCTGGGCTGTGTTTCAGCCCATAAAACAGTGTTAGAGCCGTTTTACACGTACAAAAATTTTTACATAAATTATAACAAAAATTATCCCGAAAATTTTGGTGAGAATTTTGCTAAGAATTTTTGTCGCGACACTTACATGTCATTTTACACTGGAAGAAATTTAAACATGAATTTTCATTATATTTGTTGTCATAAGCAGGTGCATTTGTTAAAATAAATTGTTATTTAATTATGTTTATCATAGAAATACTAACATAAATAGCGGTTAACCGACAAACCAGCAAAATATGGATCGTAATTGTCTAGATTTAGATTTGCTTTCATTTGCACTTCTAAGTTGTACAATATATCGCGTATATAAAACAATACGAAGCAAAAGATCGAGAAGTTCATGTTTTGGAGCAAGAAATGGCTAAAGGATAGGCAATTCAAATTATTATTAGATTTCATAGAAACAGACATCAACCACATCAACTGATGACAGATGTCAGCCGCGTGAGAGTAAACAGGATGAAATATGTATTGTGCGCATATTCGAGCGCATTTTCTTGAAAATATAAAGCAATGTTTACATTTTTATTGGGAACATTTTCGTAATACATTGCGTAGTAAATATACTATTTTACACGACAAAAGTTCTTACGAAAATTGTCACCAAAATTTTCGGGATAATTTTTGTTATAATTTGTGTAAGAATTCTCGTGCGTGTAAAACGGCTCTTAGCATAAAATATTGGTTGAGCACTAAATTAAGTAACAAAGACACAAAAAGATTAGTAATGTCAACGCAAAATATGCAGTTTATCAAAAACAAACCAACATTGTGTCGGCTGTAGAATATAATTTGTTTAAAATAACGTTATTTTCGTCTGACTCAACAGACAAAAAGTTTCAAAACCTCTTATTGTAGTGGTTCAGCGAACATTATTTTGCTTTATATTAATACTACAATGTGTGTTGAGTAAACAATAAAAGTAACTTAAAATAAGATTATTTTCATGTGTTGTACAAAAATTATAGTTTTGAATAATTATAATTTTATTTAATTGATCCAAGAAATATTGCTTTTCAGGATGTTTATCTGGTAAATATACCAGATTAATGTTTAATAATCGCATTTACCTTGCTATTTATGCTAAATATGTTCGGTTACTGGAATGAAATAGGAGAAGCGCCATCTATGTGACAGCTTCTGTAATATATATGTGTGTTAACGTATTTGCTGTACTGTATAGGAAGAAAACTACTGTCATATTGATATTATTCAATTTCCACAACTTAAAACGTAATTTTATTTAATGCTTCAGGTTCGTTTATCTAATCGCATTTTTAGTTGAATGGAAAAGACAACATGTTAACTTTCTAGTAGTATTATAGGAACCATTTTCATTTTTAGTTAGAACAAGTTAAAACTTTTATTACATTATTTCATATTTTCGTCCAGGGTTGACACGATGAATCCAAATTGCTCTCGGACGTACGATGTGATTGTACAAGAACATGAGCAGGGCATATTCAAATTTACCACTAAAATTTTTCATTTAACTGTGGTTTATAGTAACGCGAAAATAAATCAATATTGTTTCAACACTTTCTATGTATTAAAACAACGCAAATTTATAAGTTCGAGTTAATGTTGCACTTTATTTTAAAAGAACATAAATAAAGTGATCACCCATAAATCAATACTAAATATCGTTAATCCAAAACATATATGTTTTAGTCAAACACAAAAGCGGAATTCTTTAACATTATTTTGTTTGGGTTAACATAAAAATAGTAACACAAAATTTTATGTTAGATTACCAAGTATTTTTCTCAATGGAGAGATGGTGATTTATATTGACACGCAGTAGCGCACAGAGAGAAAAAGAATTCTTTAAATCAAAGAAATGTTTCTTTGATACGAAGAATCCTGTTTATGTGTAATATTAGTACATACTATTTTAACATTAAATAACATTTCAAAAAGCCATTCAACAACGAAGAACTTTACTTTATCATACCCTCCATTATAGCTTCCATTACTGTTCAAATATTCAACACTAACTAATTTGTATTGGATTAATAATTAATAATCTAAATGGGGATCGGACAATATGTAAGTATTCACAGCTTGTCAAGTACTGAATAAAGTACGGTTTTGTATCGTTGAATAGCATTCCAATTGCGAATAAATAAATGTATCGAAGTGAAGGGGCACAGTTTCGAACACATGGCTTTTTGAAATGTTAGCTTATGTTAAAATAAAAAAAAAAACAGAAAATAATGTTTGCTTACTTCTCTTTTTTGTGTATTGCTTCTAGACGTTCACAATCATGTTTTTTTTTGCGATTACAACGCAATCTTGTTACGAATTCGAAAAAAAGTTCAAAACAAAAACTACACTAGGGAGGGTGGGGCAAGATGGAGCACGAGCAGATGGGGACATCGTCTTATCTACAAACGGCAGTAAGCATCTGTCAAATAATAGCAGTCCTAATATTGACAAGTGCTGTTTATGTTTGTTGTGAATGTAGGAAACTTTACTAGCGTATGACTAAAGTTATTGCTGTTTGCGCGTGAACTTTGCAATTTCCAGAATTTCTTATTATTTTGATGGTACTTCAACGGTCAGTATTCGAGACATAAGTTATAATTATTTACAACTACACTTTTTGTGCTTATTAATTGACATGTTATTGCATGTATTCTTCTATAGTGTGTTATTTGTTTATTTCAATATTTAATATGTTACTATAACAAAACCAGAAAATGTCCCAAAGAGGCAAGATGGGGCTATGGTATGGGGCAATATGGGGACATCACTATCTCACTCTTCAAGTCTAGTCTGTTATGCCTGGATATGCCATATGCTTCTCATAAGACATAATGCCTATTTCTCATGTTAGGAATAAAGTACAGGTCAATCAAAGCGTAACAAGGGAAGACAACAATCCTTACAAGCACTACGTAAAAAATCTGCTACAAAAATAGAAAGTCTGGAGAATCCCTAAGCGCAACTAGAGGGCTGAGGAAGAGTTAAAGGAAGAAAAAAATGACAAAGAAGAAAACAGAAGAGATCAAGACGCCGAATTTTGTAAGAAAGCAAAAGAGATAGATTTTAAGAAAACGTGAAGATAAATAATCAAGTTCTTCTGTTGAGGAAGATGACGCTCAATGTTAGTATGTAAGGGAAAGTATTGATACAATGCCATGGATGGCGAGGTTGGGTACATGGAGGCTGTGCGAATAACGTGAATGAGTTCAGTAAGACTCATTCACGCATTCGCAATTGTGAAGATTAAGTTTAATATTCTTATCGTTATTGTATTTTTTTATTTTAAGTAGTTCCGCTCTAAAGAATTAAGCTTTGTCCTGCATGTATTTAAGATTATTTTAAGAATCTATTTTTTTTTACCTATTACCTAGATTATGGTACGACCCATTCTTAACTCAACTGAACCCCATCTTGCCCCCATGGTCGGGCAAGAGGTGTATTTACACAATTTCTTTTCAAATTTTCTCACAACATCAAGAGTACCCATCGAAAAAATTGTAAATTCATCCATCAGCAGATAAATGTTTAAACATTACAACAAGCGTACTTAGAACTGTAATATCAATTTGTATCTGATGCAGTGTTCAAAGCTAATTTCCCATCTGCCCCACTTCCCCTACTTGAACGTAGAATCCGAATCCTGTAATACAATATGGGGGTTCCCATTTTAAGATTTCAAAGATGTTTCCCCTCCCAGTCTGGGAGGAGGATCGGTTCGGCCACCATTCAGTGGAGGCCCCCTACTTTATAACAAATTTTATTATGATCTTTTTTGGATTTGATGCAGTGTTTTAGAGATATTCCGTTGTCTTAAGATAAAAAACTCACCCAGTACAACCTAATGCTGACTGATTATGTACAGTCTGCGCCAGTGCGTGCCAACAAAAATCACCATCTCTACTTATTAGAGTTGTAGTATATAATGGTTGTTGAATAAGATCCTTAAAAAAAGTAAAGAAGTGGTACTTTAAGTGCCAGTTTTTTGACAAAACGAAAAGTAATCAAGTAATTTAATCGCTACGCAAAAAAATATATAATTACGATACATGATCTCTAAACCATGAGACTCGAAATTACTATTTTTACTGAAAATTGAAACCTTATATATATCTCACATTGTTTCGAAACTTTTTGACGCCATTTAAGAAAAATTAACCGATTTTCCAGGCATGGCAGCTGCTTCTGGAAATAGCTCTAAATTAGGACACGTTTCTGATTTTACCACACTTCCGTCCAAGTATCCGTAAAACTTTCCTATTATAGACGATATATAATGAAATCGACGCCTGGGAGATTTGTAACCGCACCGATAACGTTAGGGAAACAATTCCCATCCGCCCGAGTCTCCCCAAAACAGGTACAAATAGCCCCCCCTTATCCGAAACATGTCCCGCCACTTCGGAAATTATCCCCCAAACTTCGAATCGGTGCGCTCCTCCTCCGTTCTAGGCACCCTTCTTACCCTGCCTGTATCGATCGCCTCTTTCCACGGGGACACGTCTTCGTTGTCTGGCGTCCCCCTTTCTAGGGTCGACTCTCTGTCTCTATTACGACGCACGGGGACGCGTCACTTGGTTTCCGCCTGTTGCTGGCGGCTATGGACGGATGAAATCGCGCACAATGCGTATGGATGTACTGCTACCTTTACCTGAGGCTATGAGTAAGCGCGCTATTTTTAACGGGGCTTGATTGATGGATTCGCGTTTCCGTTTTTATGGCGGCTATGTGTCACAGTGGGTCGTGATTGATATGCCCGACCGCAAATTGTTCCGTCGTTTATTGAAGCGGTGATATCATGGCTATTTATTTTTGTGGATTGAATTGGAGAAAATATTAGGTTGAAGTAAGCTTTTAATATTTAGCGAGAGTACAATTTAATACAATTTTAGTTAATACAAAGAATAAGATTCCGTTCATCTGCTTAAATGGGTGAATGAGTGGAACATTAATTACAAAAAAAAAAATGAAAAGCGCTTTATCTACATAATATACACTTTCCATATACTGTACGAGCCACATCAACTACTTGGATGGCTCCTACGGTATATAGTTTTAACGTTTTAAGTTTGACATTTCATTATTAATAATTTCTTACTTAATTTCATTAAGTATCAATTAAGATATACGGAATGGGACGTTTCAGCGCCGCCGTTTCATCGCTGCCGTTTCAGCGCCAGAACATTTCAGCGTCCCATTATTGAATGGTTAAACTATAGATAACTTAATGATCTTAACTTAATCATTCATTCTTATGAAGAATTTTTGTACCACGTGGTGTATTTGGTTGCATGGGACGGGACGTTTCAATGCGGCCGTTTCGACGAGTTATATTTTATTTATAGAGATTAATCTTTGTCAATGTGCCGAGAAAATTCTCTCAGAAATTAATATTTTATTTTTAAATAAGATTTGTTAATTTAATTGATTTGTTTAATTTGTTTATTTAAATGTTCAGTTGAAATTGTTTCACTCTTTAATATATTTTTATTTGCTCATGTTGTTCAATGTCCTTCCTTGAGGAGTTCTTCTATGATCTTTGTGCGTTGCAGCGCACGCACCATGTAAGAATTTTATATGTATGCGACCGTGTTTAACCTTGCAGCTCAGTTACTTGAACGATGACGTGTAAGTACAGTTAATTTTTTTTTTTTGCTGCTTTTTTGTAAGTCATTGATTTTAAAAATGTTCTTCGTTCAATTTGAAATTTTCTCACCTTCAAGGAACTGTTTAATAAACGTATTGTATTATGTGTACAAAATTAGTATAAATATTATTATATTTTCTAGAAGGTTTTTTTTTAGTTTATAGAATAATTTTTTTGTTCAGTTTTCAATTAGTTTATATCCCTCGTTTAGGTGAAAAAGCTTTTGCTGTATTAAATTCAATTTATAAATAACTTTTTGCCACGTTTAATTATTTAGGTTGTTTAAATTTGAACATGGATTTTTTGTGAAATAGATTTCTTCTAGACAATTTTACTCTTGCTTGTTAAGGATTTGATTTCCTTGTAATTGTAGTTATGCAGTTTTGTTTTGGACAGACTCTTTCTATGTTTTATTTTCCTGGTAATTGTAATTAATGTTTTTTTCTTTTTTTTTTAATAATAAATAATATTTTAAGTCATCAATAAAGAACAGATCTTTTATTTTTGAATCAACCATTTCAAATTTTGAAGTAATTAAAGAAAGTAAATTTTTTCAAACGCCCACATTTTACTTTTCATGCTAGGTTTAATTGTGAGGGTAACCCTGAGATTAAGTCTTCTTTTGCACCCTTTATCTTTAGCCGCTGAGCTAGTCAATTTGATTTTTCATTTTTATAAATTCATTTTGCATTTATGCTGGTACCATCAGTACACAGCAGTATGTATACAAATTTTTAAAATGTTTGATTTTTTTTAACATTGGAAGGGGTAAGAGGGGAGAAGGAAGGTTTTTTTTCTTTTTTTCGAAAAATAATTTTTCTTAATATTGGATGGGGTGACAGGGGAGGGTAATGACTTTTTAAATAATATTTTTTTTCTTTTTTTCGACACATTGAAAGACAGGATGGATTGGAAATGTTTCAAATCATATCTTTTTTTAATATTGGAAGGAGGAAAGGAGGAGGGAGGGATTTTAATGATATTTTTTGCTTATTTTTACATCGGGAGAGGAGGCATTAAAAATGTTTCAAATATTTTTTTTTTTTGGAGGGGTGCGAAGGAGAGGGGATTAGTTTTTTAAATGATAATTTTGCTCTTTTTTTAGAAACATCGGGAGAGAGGATGCATTAGAAGTGTTTCAAATCATATTTTATCTAACATCGGAAGAGTGAATTGTTCTTTTTAATGATATTTTTTTCTCTTTTTCACAACGAGAGAGGACGCGTTAAAAATGTTTCAAATCATAAACATTGTCATTAAAAAAACTAATGCCCCTCCACCTCTTCCAATATTAAAAAGAAATGTTTTGAAGCATTTATAATGCATTCTTTCTCCCGATGTTTCAAAAACAAAGAAGAAAAAATATCATTTAAAAAACTAATTCCTTAATTTTTTTAACATTTCTAATGCATCCTCTCTCTTCCGATGTTTCTAAAAAAGGAATACATTTTGCATTTAAAGAAACCAATCCCCTTCCCTTCTCAACCCTTCCATTATTAAAAAAAATGATTTGAAACATTTATAATGCATTCTTTCTCCCAATATTTTAAAAACAAAGAAAAACAAATTTCATTTAAAAACTAATTCCTTCCCCCTCTCACCCCGTCCAATGTTAAGAAAAATATGATTTGAAACATTTTTAATGTATCCTCTCCGAATGTTTAAAAAAAAAGCAAAAAAAAAATATAAAAAAGAATCGCATAGCATATAATTGATAGTATGGTAGCATGATACATAACTTTCATTGCCTCGAAATTGACTACAGAACTTAAAATTTTGAGTCTCTCACACAGTAATCTTATGTGTTCCGTCCACTTCAGCTTATCGTCCACAACTAGGCCTAGTACCTTGCAATGTGTTACCCCAATTCTATTTTTTCGTTAACTAAATGTATAGTATAGGCTTCCATACTTTCATTAATTTTAAAAAGTACCGCATTTTTGTTTTTGCGAATTTTGAATTAGCTGATTTCTTTCAAACCATTCTTTTAGGTTTTGTAATAGTAATCAACCTGTTTCTTTTAATGAAATGAAATCTATTCCTTTGATTAAAATATTTGTGTCATCTGCAAACTAATAATTTTCTGGTTATTGATTTGATTAACTAGAAATGATTAACATTTAAACATATAATAAATAGAAGTGGGCCGAACACACCAGCTTGGGGCATGTCGATGTTAGTTGTCGTAGTGTTGGAATATATATTTCATTTACTGTATGCAGTTTTACTATTTGCTGGCGATTTGTAAGGTACGACTTGAACCAATCATACGCCACATCTCTACAATTCCATAACAATGGAGTTTTTCTAATAGTAATTTAAACTAATCATTTTCAGGTGATGAAACATATTATCAAATCCCTTAGTAATGTCAATAAAGAGACCACAACATGAATTCAAATTTACCAGAGAGCGTATTGTTAATAAACGTAACTGACACTACTGCGCACCGCATAAACTTCATTCGTGAGGCTAGTTTTCGAAATACATTTACCTATCTTCAAAAAAAGTTGTTCCTGCTTCTGCGACCTGTCTTGTTGAATGTGCTGGTGCACCATCAAGTTGGTATCAGCTATTTTGAAACTCTTGGATCGGTAAATTATTCAAAAAGTCTTTAATACGGTTCTCAAAATATTTTAGTAATTCCAAGCTGCCCTATTTAGTGAAATGCCAAATTGGAAATTTATGAAATAGTAAAAAAGGTGTCCTTCTTCACTATATTTATTTCAAGTATCTAGACGACTGCATGTTTCGGCTTTTTAAGCCATCTTTATGGTCTATGTGTCAAAGGAGGAAATAAAATAAATTGTCGTAAATTTAAAAAAAAATTGGGTTTTAATTCGTGTTATAATTAATAATATTACAGGAGAAAATACGAAAATGAACTCGCAATATGTGTGGAAGTGTGTATGCAGTCTGTGTTATTACCATTACCATTCTTTATAAGAATTTTTCTAAAATATAAATACTTTATCGTTTGGGAAAATTCATATTTTTCGAAAAAAGCTCTATATCAATAAAAAGAAAAGATCTTATGGTTGCATTTTATATTTTAAATTACTCAGAATTTTGCTTCCTAATACGGTTCGGATATGAGTGAATAGGCTTATTTCCGTATCTTGCCCGTTTGCCAATAAATAACTCAACAGCACCCACTTTCTTTTTTTTTACAAATACATTACACCCAGCCAGCAATCAATTTAAAAGGTTAGAAAAAGTATTCTCTCTAAGTACTATTCCGGGTTACTACGCTGTCATCTTTAGAAACTGCATCCTTCTCCAGGGTCCTTTCCAAACCGGTCTGTCTATCTAATGACGCGTGATATAACTGTTCCGAGGTAATGGACTGTTTAAAACAGCAACAGGACCACACCTTCATCTATGTTGTTTATGATAGGTGACTTATTCACATATAATGAATAAAAAAAAGAAAACGAACAATAGCTTATTGATCTACTACAAGAGTGTTACCTAACTTCGTTAGATTTGAACCGGTATATTTTACCATTTCTACACTAATGTAAATGTCTCTACTTAACGTAACACACTAAGTGATTGTTACGTAGAACTCAATTACTTACAACCTGTTTATGTTGCTACTGCCGTTCAGAATTACAGCTTTATTTTACACTTCTAATATGTACGTATTTTTTCATTTTTAATTCACCTCTGGCATTCTATGTAACCAGCCTACTATAATCGGTATTTAACTAAAACGTTTCAGCGTGAAATATTGTTGGTTTGAAACTTTTAGTATTACTTGGAAATGCTTTTGTTTGTCGAACCAAATATGAATTGCTTTGCACACATTCGTAACATAATTGTGAACACTATTTACCCTAAATTAATTAAATTAATTTAAATATACTAGCAAGTAAAAAATTGACGTCAACATGAAATTTGAATTTCTTTTCAATCTTTATTTGCAAATAAAACGTTAGCTTAGTAATTTATTTTGTGACCAATCTAATCAATCACACATGTTATCTGTCGTTTATGATCACCGCATTTACGATTTTTATGAAGTAGCATGCATGTGTGCAGTGAAAATTCATATTTAGTGTTTTTTTTTTTATTTAGCGTTAAGTTTTCTGCGTAAAACCTCTCGGTATTACAGTGTATTTTGTATCAAGAATGGCAAGAATTGTAATGTTGATACAAGATGGCATAGGAAAACATTTATTCTTTGTCAATGTTTCGAGCCACGTAGTTTTAAGGTCTCGCATATTGAAAATTTATTAAATCTTCCCTTAACCTTGGGAAAATATATTTGAATGGTCGTTGTTTTTCAGAATATCGCTCGTAGTAGATGTTAGATGCAACTTCCTCATTTTCCCTGCTTCTATAAAACAGTTGTTAGAAGTCCTATTTTTTTTATACCTTCTATATATTGTTGAATCCTTAGATAATAAACACACCAGCGATATCAATTAAATCTGACATTTCAGAACATTTGCACAATATAAAATAAATACGCGCATTGCTTTTTAAAATACCTGGGGGTTGGGAGTACCTATCAGGCGCGTCCCCGGGGTGGTGGATAGGGGAAAGGCCATCTTGTCAAGGTTCGTTCAAGGCGAGAGTCCTCTCTGCTTAAAACCGGAGCAGGGTGAATGAAGACCGTTGCCGTGAACCACTCTCCCCTCGCCCGAGCTGTCGTGTCATGGCTAAGGGTTTGCACAGGGTTCTACAAAGATGCCAGTTGTTGCTTTCGGCTACCGAAAGCCCAACTGTTAAACCAGGTTCCGAAAGGGATGGGGGGTCTTGACTTAACTACACGGATCGTGAGGAGGCAACCTCAACAAAAACCTAAATCCTAAGGTTGCGGACTAGGCTGATAGGATGCGTGGCTGGATAGAAGACCAGTCCACTAGTCTAACCTTGGGGCACCTGGCGCACTCCATGGTATTTAGCCTTACTTCTGCATGCGGAGCTCTGTGGAGGTGGACCTTTTCCTCCCTAGCTACTCGTGGGATCAACCATGGAGCAGGACGACACCGCTAATATATAGACAAGAATTGGAACAGGACCTCCATAAGAAGCCTTCCACTTCCAAGGTGAGAGTACCTCACAAGGAAGGAACAAAGGGAGAAGCAAAACAACTGCAGCAGATTGGGGAACAGGATGACATCCATCCCCTCTCAAATTGCGTAGCACTGGGCAACTCAAGGGCGTTGCACCTGGGAGCACGTGAAATCCAAGAGGGAGACTTACCTAACTTGGAGCCTTCTGATATCCTCCACTTTCTGAAAGGAATAGGATTGGAAGGCCAGCTGTAAAACAGCAAGAACAGAGGACGCAATAGATCTTTTAGGTCGCAGTATAATATCACCCTTGCAATATGTATACATATATATACAAAATACTGTGGAATTGCAAACAAAAAAACAAATGCTTTTAAAACTGCTTAAATAAATTATCAAGTGTACTAAATGTAATTTTATATTCTTTTCAATAGTGTAATAATATATAGAATGTGCCATATAAAAAAAAGAAAGCACAAGTCTTGATAATATCTCAAAAAAAAAACAAGTTTTAAAGGACAAAAAGTTAGGGCATGGAATTTTACGTCAAAAAAGCGCCCTAATAAAGTTTTTAATAAAAATCAAGCATTTTCATGTATAAATGAGTTACAAGGGCTTTTTGGGTTGTTTTTGAATGTCCCGCTTTTATTTACCGTACGCATGGGAATGAGGGATAACAGGATGTACGAGGTTGACATTGTAGAGCAGACATTAGACATCTATATACGTATTTTGATAATGTAGTAGTATTATATTATATTGTGAATAAGAATAAATCGTTTATGAATATTATTATACTTTTTTCCTAAAATCAAAAATAAAGCTGCAATCAAAGACCCAGTCTTCGATGGGTCAAAAAGTGTACCAATGCGATGAAGCGATTGGCCCGTTAACCAAAAGACCAAGATCTGGTTTTGGTGTCCGCAAGTTTAGCAATAGAACAGCTCTGTGGTTTTGCTACGAAATCAACTCCAAGAAGTTAAAGATGTAATTGTTAGTGGATGGAGGGTTAGAAGAAAACATCGTGCTGCTGGTTTGTCTTGTAGAAGAATGCCTACAGATCCAGCATTTTATCTAATAAGGATGTTACACAATGTTTCAAAATTAATTACTACTACTTAATCTCAGTAGGTACTGACTAACTATTGCTTGCATTTATAATAAGCCACTTACCTTTTACTATAAGTAATTATATTTCGGTCATTTTGACATTTGTCATTAGACCACGTACACAGCAAAATATTATTAACCACGTAGAAAACCTTGTTGGCGAAAACCCATGAATGTATCTTCTAGTACCGTTTATAGAATTTTGAAGCGGTGTTTGCATATGTATCCATACAAAGCATCAGTTGTTCACCAGATCTTCTAAAATCTGATGAACATTGCGAAAAGTATTTACTCTTTATGTAAATCGAGTTTGGCCAATCTAATTAGAAACCATCTCATCTAGAATTTATTCAATATTTCAGATGCACTTCGGAGCAAACCAGAAAATTGCTGCGTCACTTCATATGTTTATATGCGGTCCATGCAAGTAATATAATATGTATTCCTGTATTTTGAGGATTTACCGAGTTCTCTCGTGTTACCCGCGTAGATACGTCAAGATATAAGATACGTAATGGAATACGTTATGAGGAATTCCTCGCCAGATCTCCGTTAAGTCTGCTGCCAACCGTTCCGCTTTCCGAAGTCGAAATATAAAACTGCGGAAGATGTCGGAGAAATAAAATATTCCTTTTAATATTCCTACCTGGTGTTAGCGTACCCTACCGGAAGCAGTAGATCGGAAAATACGAAAGGGATTTTTCGCAATATCGCCTTTTCTCCTGATGCTTATGAATATAGTATATGAATGGTAAATCCGGAATTTTAGTAGCAGCTATGCCATTGTAGAGGTTAGATCGTTGTTGGCGACTTTGTTTTCTAAACAAAGGTTGTGTTTGTGCATATAATTAATAAAAATATTACGTTTAGTTATTTATTAAATGACGATATGGTCCCTAAGAAATTATTTAGCATTGTATGTGAAAAAGAAAAGAACGTCGTCTGCATGAATTGAACCTATTATGGTTACAAGTATGGTAGTTTAATTTACTGATGATAGCATGAACCAGAGTACATCGAGTAAGGACAAGAGAGGAGTTATAGCGGTCCAGATTTCTAAACCTAACTTCACACAAACAACAGCTTCCCAAAATGGCAGTTTGTTATTGTTTACGTTCGTATGTACACAAATTAGTTAACTCCTCCGTTTAATTTATATGATTTACTTGTTTTATTTATTTATTTTACGTATTTTATTAGTTTTGAATTACCCCTGCAGTTTTAAAAACATTTAATGAACCGTGATATTCTTGTGTAAAAGGTAAGATCGGTGGCCAGTGGCCATAACATTTACATACTGCTGTGAACTGATGGTCCAAGCATAAAATTTAAGAGAAATTAAAAATGACAAAATTAATTTAGCTAGCTCAGCAAAAATGAATTCAAAAGGGTGCCAGAGATACTTAAATCTCAAGGTAGCTTCTAAAAAAGTTAAAGTGGGCGATTGTAAAATTAGACTTTCTTTTAAATCCCCAAAAATAGAACTGGCAAAACCAAAAATAAAAGAACTAGTGATTTTAAAATGATATTTACAATCATTAAGTTTATTTTTTAAAAAAAAATAAAAAAAAAACATTTAATTACAATAATGATGATGCAGAAAATGAACCGTGAATTTAAGATTCTGGACAAACAAAAACTGCAAGAATTTAATATGACAAAGGACGATTTAAAATCCTTTAACAAACAAAATGGAAGATTCGTTCTAGAAGGAATTTCATAAAAAAAAATCATCCACGCGGTCATGAAATCTAAACTATAATTTACACGTGGAGAAATAGATACAATTTACATTGAAATTTAAAATTTAAAAGCTCAAAGCTTCACTTCACCTTCCCCGAGGTGATTAACAAAAATACAAAACAATTAATAAGAAAAACGGATAAATTTAACACACTTTCGCGGAATCCTCTAGAACGTTTTTACAATAATTACTGATCTAATACTCAAAATGTGTACACAATTAAACAATACAGCAATAATTAATTAGGAGTTCCTTGAAAGCTAATCAAACAAATAACCGAGCAACATTAAAAATTAAAAATGAATTTACCTCAGCGGCAATAAGAAAATAAACAACTCTACTTACAGCGAAAACTTTCAACGAACTGCTTCCCTTTTCAAGGCCTCCCGCATATATATGAAATTTACAATCCGTGCGTTCAACACAGAGCGCAACTCAAAAACTCTAGCAAATAAACTAACCAATACGGGAGTACGCAAAATGTACAAATAAATGATTTTAAATATATACAACTGGCCAAAAGAAATGAAACAAACAATTAAATCAAAATTCTTAATAAAATTTAGAACAGCGGAAACTCTATCATTGGTTTTGACAAGGCTGATTAGAATAAATAAAAAATACACATTTGAATTGGTGGAACCCGGGGTTGCAGGTCCATAGGCAATAGTTCTTTATATTATATTGTTAGGTTTAAGTGAAATAACACAAATTTTCGTGAAAGAAGAACACCAATGGGTATCAGTGTTGTAGTGCCAGTCACTCTCGCAAGATAAATTTGATGCTAACGATGGTCGCAGTTTCTTGGATTTCCGAATGAATCTAATATATATGACACGACAAGAATTAAGAAAGTACATGAATAAGAAGAACTATTATCGTTGTGCAGAGATCCTAGGTCACATTAAATCAATTTATTTGTTAGATACACATTTTTAAGGCTAGATTGCTATTTTATCGCAGTAACTAACCTAATTCATTTATGTTCACTGTTTAAAAGAATGTGATTTTGGTTTGAACTGCATTATACTGGTATAAATTTTAATCGCATTTATTCATATTATAAACAATTCGATATTATATAGTCTACGTCTGAACTCTATCCACTTGTGCAACCCCGGACATTATTGTTGACAAACCAGTGCAGGTTGGATGTTAGAAATGAAGTAGTCTAATAGAAAGGAACAATCTTTGTATCGCACAGAACGATTATAGTCATAACTCTTTAACCCTAATTAGAAGTTATTGTGTATTCGTGTCAGAAATTTGAAAGTCCCTTCCACCGATGCTGTTGCATTTTTTTTTATTTTTTGAGAAAAGAACCACAACATATTTATTCCTGGAAGAATCTATTACACACTATAAAAATATAATATAATAAACTTATTATTAAAAAAATGCGGGGGTATGGGGTACCCCGTCCCCCGTTATTAGCTTTTTATGAAGATATCTACTTGAGACAATGTATTTATGCTGGAAATTATGTTAAGGATAAAAACTTATTTCTGTTATAGTTCATTGATTTATATCAATAGACAAGTTTATTCATTTGAAGTTTATTATTATTTTTCTATTTTTTACATTATTAATTTTCTAAAACTTGTTATACATCATCGTATTCTATGTAAAATCTGCCTTCTTTTGATGAATAAGAAAAAGAAAAAATGTAAAAAAAAGGGGGGTACGAGGTACCCCATCCCCCGTTATTAACTTTTTGCGAATACGGACGACGCCACCCTTAGGACCAGTGCAATAATGCTGCAATTATGTAAAGACGAAAATTTAATAATCTGTTTATATAAATTTGGCAATATTTGCAAAAATTGAAAATCGTCCAAACTTTTGGGGGGGCTGTACCCCAAAATCGTGCGGATACGCCGATAAAAAAAAATACGTGTCTCTTATTTTAAGGTACTCTTTCGATCTGTTAAGTTTCATCGAAATCGGAGGGGGACACCCACCGGTGTTCTCTTGTTAGTCAAACATTATTTTACTGGAATCGTGTTTTTTATTACTATAAACTGTTCATAAATATTTGCAACAAAATCAGAATAAAAAACGCATGAATTTGTGTATTTTTTTCATTCATTTTTCTACTTCCTTTAAAATATAAATGTATAAATGTAATTTTACTGCAACTTTTTTTACAGTGCATGTAAAAACCGATTTCAAAACCGCTTTCGACACAAACCCATCAATAACTTTACGCAGAACGTTATAATTTCAACTAAATCTTAAGATATTGTCCTCCCACTCTAATCTTAATAAACTGTAGCGCCAGCTTTCACTGACTCACCCCTAAGTCACACCCTTCCACTGCGCCTTTACTCAATATCTTCGCTGATAGCTCTCTAATATGGTAAGAATGGCGTCAGTCGTGGAGGATTTACGTTATTAGCACTACGCATTACCTGTGCGCTAGTCCAGGATTAGGAGATTATCGTCCCAGTGATATATGGTTCTAGGAAATCCCTCGTCTGCTGCCAGGCGACCTTATCACGATATGGCGAACGCGTAGAACGCATTAGGTGCAATTGACGACAATTTGCGTCGAATCGGTAGAGATATATCGCACCTAATAACATGGCACATGGTTAAATTATAATTTCCCTTGCGTTATCTAGTTACGGATTGTCGTGTGAAATGATTAGAATTGATTGTGGCACGGCTTCAAGCGGTACTTTATTATCATGGGATTGTAATTAAGTGCCTATCGCCATTGCTAATCGTATGTTTTATTCTTACAGCGACATGACAAGTAATATTCATAGGTTTCTTATAATCTAGACACTATTTGCATTTATGGTGGTTTGAATGTATTTCCTGCAATCTAATCAGGAAAATATGATGCCGTTACAGGATTTAACAGATGTACAGAATTCTTGCTTGTTGAATGGTTTTCAACAGTTGTAAACAGAGGTGGCTTGTGACAATATTGAGTAGTGGGGCCAATCACGGGAAAAACTTATTGTCAAGAAACAGGGGGCGTATTATTCTAACATTTAAATTAAAATTTATATTTAGTTTATGTTGAGCTGTTCTTTTTACATACAAGATTTGTCAGAATATATCAGAATTATTTACTTTGAAAAAATTTATATTTATTTCTGAGAATCAGCATTTCTTGTTTCTTATTTTTTTTCTATGCAGAGAATATATGTTTTGGTGTGTATCTTGATACGTGAAATACAGAACGTTGCATATTTTCTTAGTCTAGGTTTTAGATCGTAGAATTAGCGACGTACGCATTGTATACATTGTACGAAGTCGACTCGTTCAGCGTAAGAACCGTACTAACTCCATAGATAAGAGTATAATAGAAGCTGCATTCAATGATTTGATAGTGAGTCATTATATAGCGCCATCTCTACAGTAAGGAGAAATAGTAAACGCCTAAAAAATGGCTGTATTATAGATATTATTGTGATTTCCCCGGGTATATGCTTTAACAAGCAAAAGGTAAATAAATAAATAGCTTTTAAATTAGATCTGCCTTCTTCTTGCAGATACCTTCTACAATGATTAAACACAATGCAAACTCAATCCACTAGATGGCTATGAAATCCGTATATGTCCAAGATATCTAAGATTTACCACTCCAGAACATACGTACTAACAATCCCCCCCTTGCTAACAATGAGGAGACTACCTTTATTATTATTCTACAGTTTACAACCCGCTGCGCTGACGGCTGTACGCCTCGGCTCTCCTGAATCACCAACTTGTTTATTACTATGCCCTTACTTTGTTAAATACTGAATTTATAATTTAACTCTTAATAATTCAATGTATCAAATGAACTTCCGTTAATAAAACAGTGTAATCATTAATAAGTATATAATTTATGTTAAGTTTATATCAAAGACATATAAATAGCATGAGAACTCTACTCCCAAGGTGAGTACAGTTATTGAAAATATTCAAACAAGTATTATCAATTATCCAGTATAATTAAGACTCTTTTATTCAAATATGAACTTTTAAAATCTCCCGCGCTATCATAAGAGAATTGAATACCACCAACCACGTGTGCCAACCTATGACAGTTTTAAATTCTAAATCACATACGATGTGATGATAACCTCAAAACACTATAGACGTTATAATTTCATTTATACAAAAATTTAAACAATGTTTGACCAAATACCTCGTCTACGGTTTACACGAACATCAGAATACCTCCAAATGTGATTTCTTGTAGTGACAATCCAGATTCGTCGTATATACAGCTTAAAAGGCCAGACCAGGAGGAATAACATCGGTAGCAGGAAAATTCAGGAAACAGACCTCCTTCGTTACATTCCAGATGTAACACATGCACACTCCCACGGAGAAGAAACACCCAGTGTAGTGATACAGCAAAATTCTTATAATGTCGAACAATCCTCACGTTTCTTCTGTATATTTCCAGAATAGAGTAATTACAAGAATTTGAATAGACGATCCCCTTCAATACCAGACGTAATACAGGAAAAACCACTTAACTCATTACACTTGATAAAAAAAATAAAAATATCTCTCCACCAGCTTTTTTATCAACAACCTCGTCACCAAGGATTTTCATCATTTTCTCACAACGAATTACATTAAGTCACTCCCCATTCAAAAAAAAATAGATACCACGGCTACCAGACTATCAGACGATAAATTATATTCAACTTCCATGACTACTTAGTGTGAATTAATCCAAATTATACTGGACTTACAAACAGGTGTGTACATAAAATAGTAACTGCATTTCAATATGGTTGGTGGTTTTCCCTCTTATGAAACACAGCAATATATATTTAGTATTTTTGTTAATGCATATCACAGCCACATATATTTATTACATTATGTAGGATTGGGCATTCAAACAACAAAACTAACTACTTTTTTATTTATTTTTATGTTTACATCACTTACCATAAAATATAGTTTAGTAATTTTCGTATAGTTGTAAAAAAAAACCAAACGAAAGAACAGGCACTAATTATAGAAATAAAAACTATACTCTCAAATAATGCAATGCACTAATAAAGAAAAACGAAACCCTTAAATAAACACAAATAAAACTAATTCAAACGAGATAAAATAAAATGCAACGAAGCTAAAAGTAAAAGGTTATAGCATACGCCCACCACACGCCACAAGAAACAGTTGATAACATCGAGTCGATAAATGATCGGTAATGAAGAGCTTCCCTAACAAACAAAGCAATAGCTAAACTAAAACAGCGTCATCTACACAGTCTGGGGAAATATTTTTGGGACTAGGACAACATTTGAGTAGTTCCGAGTAGCTCTTATTCATGTGGATACCCCATGACCAACTCCCTCTTCCATCAGTTTTGCAGCGGCATCTCCCACCATCTCCCACTACAAATCGAGCATTTCCGTCTATTTGTATATTCGCCATAGATCAGATAGGTAGGTATAGATGGATCGCTATTAAGAAATTCGTGTAACTGTGCTGCTCGCGCCATCTAGCGATAGGTACTCCTGCTTAGCGGACATTTAGCGCGGTTACTTGAAAATTATTTAAATTTACCTCAAGTATTAAAGGAAGACTGTGTTACCATTTTTGCCCAATTTTCAATATATGAAAATGCATATATTGAAAATTGCGCAAAAGTAGTAACACAGCCTTCCTTTAATACATTTTTTTTGTTGTAATATGAATAAAGAGACAACACATTCTATAATTACACATATATTGAAACATATTTACAGAAAGTAAAAAACTTAACACGAAATATTTCAGCAAAACTCAATTGTAAACAAATGCGTATACAGAACTATTCAAAAATAAATAACGATACAAAAGTATTGCTATAGTCGTAACCTCAACTCCAATTGTTTTTTTTTAAGTAAACATTTCTATTAAATTTTCTTGTCCGTATTTTAGAAGCACACGCACAAACATTCTGAGTTTCTGAAATGTCCAAATCCGGTAGCGGCCATTCTAGTTGTTTTATTTCGAGTTTTTCCTCTAGCGAATACGAAGAAAATGCTTTATTTAATAGGTTACGAATGCTGTTAATTGTAACATAACACACACAAGCATACACGGCACAACACGAAAAAAAGAATACAATGAACAATAACGACTGCATGTGAGATTGTTGACCTGGCACTCACTAGCGTCTTTCCTATGCTGATGACGCGCGAAGAATGCATCATCACTAATTACCCCGTGACTCGATCAATCAACGGACAGCGGGTCAAGATGCGGCTGGTCCCATTTCAATGATAATACCAAGAATTCAAAAAAAAAGATATGACGTAGCTTAACGAAAGTAATTCCTTTTCAGTTTTCTTCTGAAAAATTATTTACTCGTAATCTATAAACTTAAAACTTTCTGGGATTCAATACTATATACAAAGCTATTATATAGGGCCGATTTCACTAGCTTATCCGGCTGTAGCTCTTAGTTAACAAAGATCTTGAACTGGATTTTGGAAGAGGTTCAATAATTTCAAATCGAATTCAGCTTCGTGAAAAACACGAAATGTTTAAAAATATCCTTGCAGTTTTTTTTATCGATCCCACTATCAACAATAAAATAAAAATTGCGCCTTCTGTGCTCTTCTCGGCGAACTATGAATTATATCTGCTGGTCTTTAGAAAAATTACTTCAGCAACGTTTACGAAAGCAATAAACTTCCGAGGGGATATATTTTACCGTCTACGTCTATGTGACGGACTTTATTAGACGCATAGCGGATAAATGACTGCGCACTGTGGCGAGTGGTTCCCGTTAGAACGCGAAATGAACTTCGCCCGTCAGGTCAGAGGCGCGACCGTAGATCTAACAATTTAACAACGAAAAGCCCCCAGGATTGAATTTAAACCCAACACGAAAGCCAATAGCAGAGTTGAATAACGGAAACAGCGTAGACAGCAAAGAGTATTGGCGCCTATAATGTAAAGGGTTCGTGTCCCGGGTCATGACCGGTAACAGACCAGAAAGCAAACAACTATCAAAGATACGAAGGTAGTTCGACTATTAATAATTGTTAAGTAATTTATCATGTTCTGAGGAATTAAATCAATGTAAGCAATTAATAATTGGCGAGACATTACGGAAAGCTATGTATATATAATTCACTAAAATACGTTGGGTGTACAACTTGTCTGTTTGTATTTCATAGTGACTTCGCTTCCAAATTATTCCCTAGACATTGGGGAGCCGTACAAGGTCTTTCCTGTTTATCGATTTAAACTAGTTAAAGTTTGCTAGAGCGTTTTTGGTGATTTGTTTTGTGGTACACAGTTCTTCTACACGAGTACATATATTCTATTCTAAAATATACGTAGGTATTTCTACATAAACTAAATATCAAATTTTTATCAAGCATATTTTATCTAGTTTTAAGATATTTAGGTAAATAATCTTTACTTTTTGAAGCATTATTATTTTCCTCAGCTGTCGTAGCAGCTACGCTAGTATATAAATTTAAACAGTGTATTTATGAAAGAAACTATAAATGAACAAGAAGCTGATTAATTATTAACTATTGTTATAAAAAAAGACAGAATTTCGTTGGAAACCAAGTTCTCGCAACGTACAAGGATTTATAACAAGAAATAAGGAGCTGGTTAGATCAGATGGTTAGAAAGAAAGAAACTTGCTGGTGCTACTGTTGGTAGTATATTCCAAAAAAGGTCCATTTTCTAAAAAAACAATTTGGTTATCGTAGGCCACTAAAAGCATTTGATGAATGTAGTTTACGCGAAAAAAGACGTGATGAGATATCAACGTCAGAATTAAGTTTTTGCAACTGAATCTCATTTGCAAAATAGTAATCGTCCGACTGCATAAGTGTTGAATGATGTTACTTCCACCACGAAATACACCGAAGGAGAAGCGTTATCGTTAATTATTAACGCTAAACTAACCCGACCTCAATACCAACTAATACCTACTTTTGTATTAGTTGGTATTGATGTCGGGTACAAAAGTATTTATTTCAAATCTCTTGATCTTTATAAATATCTTTCTATTTTCAGTGTTGTCTTATTTAATATGAATAAAAATCAAAGGTTATATGTTGTCCCTGAGTAAATGTCAATAAACTTTATTATTAATATTATTACCTGTACAATAGTAATATCACAACTGCGAAGATTATACATATGTAAATATTGACTAGATTTAGACATAAATGGCAATTATTTCGTGCTACGAACCCAATTGGGACCACTGTGCGGAGGTAGGAGTTGATCTCATCACACCCGTGGCAGCTTAGAATTTTGGCCTTCCCACCTACCTCACTTTTGGCCACTATACTACGCTCCGTATGTTTCCACGGATCTAGTTATCTTTGAGCATAACCAAATGACCCCCACTCTCTTGAGGATCCCAGTTCCTTCCACAAAATCTCCTTGCCGTGGGCAATAGTGGCTTTGTTTGGTTGTATTCTGGACACGTGGCTTCCATTTAAGTCTTTGTTCAAACCATACACCAAGGTATTTCGCCTCTTTTACATATGGAACCTTCAGGAATCACTTCCCGCCCTAAGCCTTCTGACATTCTTCTTCTTGTGGATGTGATAACCTGTGTTGTTTCAGCATTGACTGGTAGTCGCTTTAGTCTTCTTTACATCATTTGTCGACAGTATTTAGAGTGGTTTGCATACGCTGCATCAGATCCTTTAGAATATGCTGTCGACATACTCCAGAGTATGAAACTCTTTGTGGTCAGAGTCTGCATTCGGTAATCTACTGGACTAGGCCACAGTACATGATAGTTTCGCCAGTTGTAGATACAGTTATCGTTCTTTCCAGACTAGCTTTGATCCCACTGCAGCAGCTTCGATGTAACGCCTTTTCTTCGTAGAGCCTCGATAATTAAATTTGTGGGAGCATTATTAAAAGATTCTTCGATCTCGAAGTTCTGGCTATCTTCGTGTCTTCTATTGACTTTGAAATTAGCCTATTAAACGACTTCTATACATTTTCCCGGTTGACACTGACTACCACTGAGGGCTCCTCAGCGCGGTTTTTGAGTTAATTTTTGATTTTTTAAAGATCATCTGTTTTTTTTATCTGGGTACAAAGTGTTTGTACATTAAGTTTCCTTGCGGTTACTGTCATCCATACGCAGTTGGTATCTTCAATCTTGATCTCAATTTTCTGCCTTGTTAGGAGATTTGCTACGTTACAAAAATAATTCCTGCTGAACTCATCAAAAGGGAAACTTAGTTCCTCAATGTAGTTACATTGAAGAACCAAATGTCCTTCTTTGATGGGCCTTTTGAAAAAACTCTTTGCTTGGTTGTACTATTCCAGCGGTGCTTGTGTTCTTTTTTATTGCTTCAACTCTTTACCTACTCACGTGTTGTGTTTTTTGAATGCACTGAGCAGGTTTTAGACTTATATATGAAGCAGACAATTCTTTTCTTGCGGACTCAACAATTTCTTCTTTTCTTGGATTCTCCAATGTACGGGTATCCACAGCAAACTAACTTTATTGGAGTCTACAGGGCTACTCAGTTCTCGAAGGTATTCCCAAACCAGCTTTTATTGCATTTTGTGGTTCAGTAGTTCTTTCAGTATCGCTTGGCTGGTTGTTGCAATGTCGATCTGCTTGTTTTTATAAGCCTTCTGATTGATTCCTATTGCACAGTGCAATGCATGCCTCTACCTAAAAAACCGTAACATATTTTTTCCAGTGGAAGATTGATTATTGAAGTTCCAGCTTCAATCTCATTCTCGGCTTTTGAACTGTTCTGTAGTTAGATTGATACCAACTTATCCAATCCGTGAAATTCATCTCGAAATTTCTGTTAAATAGATATGTCGAAATCATCTCATCGAATTTCATTTCCTTAAAGCTACCTTCCACATAATGTACAAAAATATTATGCTACAATTATGCAAATTTACCACTTATAAACTGAAATATTCTATTCTTGCTTCTTCAATTATCACCAAACATAGCGAATATTTTTGAATTGCAATATCCCAAAAATTTCCGAAATATAAATAATTTAAGTCAGCATAAGTTTTAACTTATGGACATTATTTCCTTATTGGCGTATTTTGTCAGCTGTTAGTTACCTAAAGCTAACTAAAAATCCGTTATCAAAAATGATCACAAGAAGCAAGAAGATTATTTAGAATGTAAGAATATTGTTAATGATAACTGTATCAAATCCAGTGTTACCTAGAATGTATTGTTTACCTAAGATACATAAACCAGGGAAGAGCATGAGACCCATTGTCTCCAATATTAATAGTCTTAACTTACTTATTGTCCAAAATGGCTATCTGACAAATTTAATCATTTATCTGTGCAACCCCCGGATTTAGCAGTTAAAAATTCATACGCGTTCATTGAAAAGATTAAAAACATTGAACTTAGTGACAATGAAGTTTTAGTTTCATTTGATGTGAGCTCACTGTTTCCCAGCGTCCCCGTTGATATTACTTTAACTTAGAATATTTCTTGAAAGGTAATCAGTTGGGCAGTAATGAAGTTGATAGTTTCTTTTCTTTGGCGAAGCTCTGCATGAAACAAAATTTCTTTCAAATCAACGGTACCTTTTACGAACAAACTGAAGGAGCAGCAATGGGTAACAGATTATCTCTCTTCATAGTTAACCTCTTTATGGGAAAATTTAAAACCGATCTTCAGAATACTTTGGCATATTTTCCACGGGTTTGGGTTAGATACGTCGATGACATTTTTTGTGTTTTTGATACTAGTAAGTGCTCAATTAGAAATTTTCTTGAATAGCTAAATTCTAAATTTCCTTCAATTAAGTTTACCCATGAAGAGGAAACAAACAATAGGATTGCTTTTCTCGATATGTTAGTAATAAGAAATAAAAATAAATTAGAAACAGACATATATAGAAAGCCCACTACTAATAACAGATTTATTTCAGAAGATTCAAATCATTCGTGGAAAAATATACTAGCAGCTGTTAATTTTTTGGTGCATCGCTTACTTAATTTTCCTCTATCTACAGAACGATACAATAAAGAACTTAAAGAAATTATTAAAATCGCTGCATTTAATGGATTCTTAGAAGACGTCGTATATATACCATTAGAAAACATAAAAACAAAATAAGAATTAGAAGTGTGAGTACTTTAGAAATTAGTGACAGGAAGAATAAGAAATATGTTAAACTACCATTTTATCCAAGTTACACGAAAGGTCTACAAAAAATTTTCTCTACATTCAATCTTGACATAGCAACTGCTTCAAATAATAGTCTTAAAAATATTTTAGGTGACCCTAAAGATCAAGTAGATAATTTGGACAAATCAGGTATTTATAAAATATCTTGTAAAGATTGTGATCATGTATATATTGGGCAAACTAAAAGATCAATTAAAACGCGTTACAAGGAGTATTTGGCTCATCTTAAATTTTGAAGGTTTGACAAATCTAGTGTAGCCCTACATATGCTTGAAGAAAACCATAAAGTTAGTTAAAACCGTAAGCAACTATGGGCAATTAAATTGTTATGAGGGTATGGAAATATATAAAAACAAACATATTTTAATGAATTCAGATTTAGGACCCTTAAATGCTTGTCTTTATAGTTTATTAAGTAGAAATAGTAGATCAGACGGAGTTAGTGAATTAGTGACTAGTTAAGCATGACGGCAGTCAGCCATGACCGTCATCGTTGTACCATGACCTTTTTTAGGCATAAATTAGGGTAGTTTTAGTGTAGTTATTCAGTTCAGTGTTTCTGCTGATGATGATAGCTTTGCTATCGAAACGTGCGTCCAGTTTAGTGCAGTTTGTGGTGAGGGGTCTAGGAGAAGTTTACAGCATTACCAGTACCACAGTTTGGAGTATTTTTGTCAGCTGTTAATTAAACATCATATATTTATGTAAACTCGTTGTTATGTTTTGTTTTACGATATCTTCTTGTGGAAAATTTTTAGCAATTATTTTCACTTGTCTTAAATAACTTTAACAAAAACTATACCAGAGATAGTCAACTACAATACCCGCAAATTACTTAAACATTAAGTATGCCCTAGAGGAAACACCAGAACTTCGTTGGCGCTTGCATAATGGAGAGAAATAATTAAAAGGCTGCATCCGGTGCCTTCGCATTTTTAATGAAATAACAACATAGCAGAAGTTATAATGGTTATATTCTCGCAATATATGCAAGCCCCCCCCCACTCTCAATTCCTCGCCAGCGCAGGTAGTTTTGTGCAACGAGAGTACGGGCGATGAGAATTGGGTCAGTGTTTCTTTTAGCCGATGCGGTTTCATCGTCTCTTGAAAAGCGTCGCTCATTTGCGTCAGAAATAGCTGAGAGGAAGTCTCATTAATTTTTACGGGGATTGTTCTTGTAGCCGCGGAGGGAATTAAAATGAAGAAGTTTTTGACGACCGCAAAGAAAAGTTGATTATTTAAATCGCAAAGATAGAAATGTATATTTCCTGGAAAACACTGACTAAACGAATTAAGGCGTTCAGAACAACGGGCATCAGAACAGGAGAATGCTTTTACGTAATATCACCACACAATTGCACCTTATTTCGTCGAACAATGCCCGGACTTTTCAACCTCATCAACTTTTAATTAATTAAACCGGCACAATTTACTTTCTCCGAATCTTATCTCGACGTTCGTGCCTGATAGAGTGGGTGCCCTGTGGCTTTTATGTATACTACCATTGTTCCGGCGAGTATTGCAAAGATTTTGCCGAAATATGTGCGGATCGGGGGGAATTGGTGTGGAGAACTGCTTTCCAATTAATCTATCCGAGCTGCTATATGGCAGTTATAAGTCCTACGGATGTAGACCAGCATCTGTTCGCTTTAACATTGTTCAATTTTACTTGGTAGTGTATACAGAGGTTATTTGAGGTCCGTCGACTTGGTTGCCTCACTCTCGATTCCTCAAAATTCATATTCATATTCATTTTATTTATCCAGAAGACATAATTATGTGTGGACAATGTCAAGTATATAACAAATAACAACATAAAAAAGACAATACAGACAAACATTATAAAAGACATAGATTATAAAAATGTATATACCAAATTGCAAAATAACTAATATAAATGACATGGGAAATTTGTGAAAATAAGCAGTTAACCCTAGTCCTACCAACGTTTTATCGTAACGTGTCCTACCAAGGTGTGCCTCACAGGCACACATCTATTTGTACACATTGTTGATGTAAATAATAGCAAAATATGCATTATTTATTTCATGTAGTAGGTATACAGTAAGATTAAAAATATAGAAAGAATATTGTGTGTCAGAAGATATAATTTAAAAATAGTACAAGATAGTAAAATATTTGAAAGTTATTTATGTAGTTTGCAAATTTGTGCACGTGAGTATTTTCTCTGATATTCACCACAAACCGTTTGCTTACACTTATCACATAACTGTGTTGACATTCTGCTTTTCTTTGATGAGCAAATATAGCACCGTTTTCATTTTCTTACTTCTCGAGCCGAAGACTCCCCTGTGGTTGGTACTTGATTCAACGTAGTTTGTATCAATGAAGTATGACTTTTATGCAAGCCACTCAAACTACGACGTCTAATTTGCCCCAGTACTAATTCTGTTGTAATTTCTCGTAAGAAAATTTGCGAAGTCTTCGTTTTTTGGAAATATGCCAGTCAGGATGGATATTTCTCCAAATGACAAATGAAGCTACTCCACACACATCAATTATATTGAAAAAATAGACCAAAGGCCACCTATTAGTTTTGCGTTTCACTGAATATGTATGTACCATCTGATCAAGTGTATCCACCCTCCTTTCGTGAATTGTAGTACTTATTGATTTCAGATTTATTTTTATTTTCCTCATCAATGGTGGAGTCGTTGTGCATTGTAGATAATAATATGACACAGCGATTTTTCTTAGGTACATAAGATACCAAAGTCATTGTCTTCTGAAAACCAAACAAGTTGCTTTCAATATTCCGTCGCCTGTGAGGTAAAAATTTGGTGGTATGCAGCGCTTATTTTTTCTGAGCGTTCCTACACAAGTTAGGCTTTGGTAAGCAAACTGGATGCAAGCTCGTAGCTGGTGAAGAAGTTGTCGAACCTAATATTCCTTTTAGTTCTCAGAAAAGGTTCACAAAGGTCTTCAACCACCTTTTGCGCTAAGTTTTCTGCTCTGTTGAGACCTTCTTTCCTAAGTACGGTATACCACGTAACGGATAACTAGTTCCACTATCGCATATCCACCACATTTTCATACCGTACTTATCTGGCTTGCTTGGCAGGTACTGTCGGAAAGATACACGACCTCTAAAAGGCACCAGTTATTCATCGATGGTTAGATTACTGCCAGGAAGATAATATTTCAGCAAGTTTGTATTAACACGGTCCCACAGGTCTCTAATTGGTGCCAACTTGTCCTTTTGCCTTCGGAGGGTTCTGGTCGCTTTATCGTCAAAACGAATAAATCTTAGTAATTGAGTAAATCTATTTCGTGACATACACGCTCGATAAACAGGATTTCCATATAAAGGATTCCATAGCTCATTATAGTCCACCATTCCTTGTTTATTTCTTCCAGCAGTAATCAAAAGCCAAGAAAGCACGGATTTAACGTCGTCAACTGGTTTCCACAAATCGCCAAGAATACGAACAGCCCTCCTTATTAGTGAAAGTAACCACAATACCAATAACCGTATCATCAAAAAACAAATTGAATGCGTCACAAGGAGTATCAACATGCACTCCAGGTGGAAGTTTCACTTTGTTCAAAGCTGTTGTAATTATGTTGTGTGCAGGTGTTTTTCCCTTGGCAATCGGCGTGGCATTCCACTCGGTACCATCTTTTCCAATAAAAGTTTGCGAATGGCCGGGCGGTTCATCATTAGCATCACTATCGTCACTTCCTCCTTGTTCATCGCTTTCTTCATCGCCAGTTTCTTGATAATCCGCTTCACTAGAAGAGGTTTCGTCATTTGGCTCTTCTTCATCTTCACCATCATTTACATTCCTTCCCAAATCCTCATCACTTTCGTACAATGCATCGAGCAACTCCTTTTCAGTTAGTGGCCGGCGTCGGTCAGTCAACCAATCGGTCATACTTTCTGCATAATTTCAAAACCAAATAAGCATAAAACAACAAATCTATTTTTACTGGGGTCAATCAAACTTTATTTTGCTTACCTGGTCTATACTATACTCTCCACTAGGTAAAAGAAATAAAATTAACCAATAGACACCTAAAACGGCCAATGCGTTCGTTAGGAAAGTCACAAATACACTGATAGCAATGCAGTTTGTAAGCTGACTGTTTTAGCAAAACGCATTTAGGGAATTCCCCTTCATATGCAACTGGAAGTCCTTACATACAAGGGGAAAGTTCCGAAATATAAAGCATATCTTATTACGGGGGATTTACCCACATACCTAGTTTTAAATAACGTAGCAATGCATTTTATAGTATAATAACAGTATGTGCCTCAAAGACACACCTTGGTAGGACGTGTCGGTAAATTATGTTTAATTTTTTAGTAAAATAGGAAAAATATTTTTAAAAAAATTTTATTGTCATTCTGTGTTAAATAGTTTATTTTGAGAATACAAAAATCCTCCAGTCTGTGGGCAGTTAACTTACAAAGTTCCAGCAATTTCAAAATCAATTGTGTCAATAATAATAATAATAAAATAACAGTAATAATAATATTGATAATAATAATAATAATAAAATTATTCATTATTAGGACCAACTGCCAAATTGGCATCAACATTGTCAAAAGATAAAAGCAGCAAAAAAAGTGTACAGCTAAAAGTATAAACGGTACATTATAACACATTAAAAACAAAAATGTATAAAAATGTATAAAGATAGTCACTTAACATAAGTAATAATTTGTTACTAATATTACATTTTATACGTCATAAAAAATTAAACGCCTTGTAAAACAAGACATGTCACAAAGAAGACACACAATTAAAACTACAAAACACAAATTCACACCGCCACCAGCTCCCCGACCGTATACAGGGCGCGATCAATCAGATAGTTTTTCGATTTTGTTTTAAACTCAATTAAAGTGTTACTAGCACGTATTTCCTCAGGAAGTCCGTTAAAAAATTTTAAACCAACTTAATTTGGTGAGTTACGCACAATGTCACATTTCCCATGGGGTATAAAGAACTTATTTCCTTGTCTGGTTGCAATACCGTGAACATTCTTGATTAACTTAAACCGATGTTTATTTGTGAATATATATAGCGACAACTGATGAGACAAAAAGACCAGCCAGAGTCAATACACGAAACCGCCTAAACAAATCTCGACAATTACTAAATACAGATACACCCGCAATAACCTTAATGATTCGCTTCTGAGCAATAAAAATTCGATTCGCCCCAGTGGACAAACCCCACAAACATATTCCATAGGCTAATCTAGAGCCAACTAAGGCATGATAAATTGAAATTAACTGGTTTGTACACATTACGCGTTTTAAATTTCTAAATATATAACAAATTGAATGTAATTTAGAAACCAAAGCACTACAATGACATTTCCAATTTAAATGCTTATCTATATTCAAACCCAAACATTGAGAATTGTCAACATTACTCAATAATTGAGGACCAACAGTCACTTCTATACTAGAACAAACCTTCTGCCTATTATGAAATCGAACCATCTGGGTTTTATCTGTATTCAAATGCAACAAATTAGTATTACACCAGTCACTCATCGAATTCAGTGTTGATTGACACATTAATTTTAAATCATACTCATTATTATCAGATATAAGAAATGTGTTATCATCTGCATACGTAACTAAGAAAGCATCAGATATATTAGTACTTAAATCGTTAGAATAAAGTAAAAATAGCACAGGACCTAATACAGAACCTTGCGGAACACCTAAGGTGATTTTCCTACAGTCCAATCCACATTACGTAATACATCCGTTTTCTTTATACGTTATACTTACATACTGACGTCTATTACTTAAGAAAGAATTTACCCAGTCATATGCTACTCCACGGACATCATATAAATATAATTTAGATAAAAGTCTATTATGATCTACGCAGTCAAACGCCTTACTAAGGTCGCAAAAAACACCCTCATTAATGTAAGAAATTTATATACTCGTCGATATACAAAGTCGAATATTAATAGGTATATTTTCCAAAAGTATTGCTAAGTTTTATTTTATAAATTGTAGAAACATGGCACCATTCAAGTGAACATCAAAAAAGTATGGCCCTATCACGTGCTTTCCAACTATTCCGCTCCCCACATTAACAGACCATCGATGTTGACGATTTAGGCTTCTAAAGAAATTGGGATTCTCGTCGCTGTAATAATGAAAATTATGCCTATTAACTAATCCGTTGTTATAAAAAGTTGACTTGTCCGAAAATAACACATAATCGTCATCTCCTAACTTTTCTAGAACCCATAAACAAATTCAACCCGCCGATCGTAATCTACTTCCAACAGGTCTTGATATATTGTATGTGTGGTATGGGTAAAATTTGTTCATATTTATAATTCTTCTGATGCTCCCTCTGCTTATACCTGTAGTTTCATTTATTTTTCGCTGACTTGTATGCGGATTTTCAGCAAGAGATCCCATAACTAAAATATTATTTCTTTCATTTCCTGTAATCGGTTTTTGTCGTTCTGTTTTCTTATAACACACACTTCCTGTACTTCGGGATACTTGCAGCAAATTTTCTAAAGGACGTTTAGCGGGATGGCGTCTGTTAGGATATTTTTGCCCATAAATCCTTGATACTAGCAAACAATTTTCTTCACACTTTCCAATTATTAAAATCATATCAATCTTTTTTGCTTGAGGGTAATTTCTCATTGTAAATAATTAAAATGCTTTTTAAATCACCACGAACAACAATGATGCGTAACTGTTCTGTTACTGTATAATGAATAATAGCGACACTTTTCTCTAAACCTAGTTTTGAAAAAAGAATGAATAGGAATTAATATTTGGAATAGAAAATTCTAAATTGCTAAGAAACTATAAGACATAGGTATAGGAGGCATTAATACAATCTTAAAGACTGTTAAAATTAGAATCTAAATAAGATAATAAATACAAGACCATACATACCGTGTATAACCATATACAATGAATTCTTCAATATACATATTCTCAATATATGCGACAAACTTTAAGAGCTGATTCCTGAGATTATGTTGATTATAAAAGTTCATATGAGTATATGTCCAAAACGGTTTGGTTTTAAAGTTATTGAATGTTTAATAATAAATTATGAACTATGACTAACACGATATAATATCACAGTTGGTTCTTCAAAAACTATTGTGTTGAGAGGGAATTGTTTATTTGTCATTTCAATATTTGTCAATAGTTGTCAGAGTATTCATTCAGTTTATTGCCAGTTTTTGTTTTCTAAAGTGAATTACACGAATGCTGAGATGTGTGATATGCATTTCGTTTACGGTCTTGCCAATGAAAATTCGCGTGCTGCTAGACGTCTTTATGAAGAACGATACCCGAACCATATCATCCCGCATCATTCAATATTTGCCCGTCTTCACCAACGTCTTAGTGAAACGGGAAATTTTAAAAAACGGACGACTGATAACGGGCACCCATCTACAGTGAGAACTCCACAAGTTGAAGAAATGGTACTAAATGAAATTGAGGAACATTCTACTACAAGCACCAGAAAAATTGCGTTTGCTCTAAACATTGCAGACACTTTTGCCGGCAGATTTTCCACAAACAGTGGTTTTTTGTCAATGGATGCAACACAAAATCGCACAAAATCCTAACTATTTGGCTCAAATATTCTTCACCAACGAGGCTACTTTCAGAAACGCGATTATTAATTTTCATAATAATCACAGATGGGCCGAAGAAAATCCGCACGAACTAGTGAATGCCCGTCATCAACATCAATTCTCTGTCAATGTGTGGGCCGGAATTGTTGGAGATCACTTGATAGGTCCACATTTTTTACCGATGCGGTTAAATGGCTTGGTATACCGCAATTTTCTTGAAGAGGAGCTACCCCTACTGCTGGAAGAAGTTCCGTTGCAATTAAGATTACAAATGTATTTTATGCATGATGGTGCTCTGGCGCATTTTAGTTTAGTTGCTCGCGTGTTTTTGGACAATACGTATCCAGATCGGTGGATAGGACGGGGAGGTCCACAACCGTGGCCTCCTCGGTCTCCAGACTTAAATTCTTTGGACTTTTTTCTCTGGGCTCACCTTAAATCATTAGTTTATGCGACTCCCATTGAAAATGTCGATGAACTGAGAAATCGTATTATCGCAGCTTTTCAAACAATTCGAAATACCCCTAGTATTTTAAAACGGACTCGCCAGTCAATACGACGGAGGATAGAAGCTTGTATTGTAGTTAGGGACGGTCATTTTCAACAATTAGTATAAGTTAATTTTTGTTTTACTAATTATTTTGTTAATTTATAATAAAAACATTAATTATGTTAACTTACCATTAAACATTGTACAACTTTAGAACTAAGCGATTTTGGACATTATGTTCTTATGAACTTTTATGTTCAAAATAAACCCCAGGAATCAGCGCTTAAGGCTTGTCGCATATATTGAAAATCACCCTGTAGATGAGTTGTATAGAAAACGCAGCAGAGAAATCATAGCGAAATGTTCTATTTTACGAACGGCGTTTTATCTCAATATTTTTGCGAGGTTCAGTAATGACCGACGAAATCTGTTTATCCCACGCCACCGTTTGCAATAAACTGTTTTACGACTGCCCGCCGTTATACATTACATACATATGTACTTACTCACTGTATACGCTTCAGTTAATCCAATAAAATTCCGTTTTCGTAATGAATACGTAGCGAACAGTAGCTACATAATTTTGTTCCAGATTGCGTGGGTCCGAAATGTATTCTAGGCACCCTGTTTATTATTAATACCTTGGCGCTAATTAAATTACTGTATGTCGACGATATTATGATGTCTGTGAGAATTTACTGTTTATTTACCATACACCATTGTGACATAAATATGTTATAGCTTATGTTTAAAGAAAATACAAAGAATTTATAAATTCAATCATCTTTGTGATTATTAAGCATGTGTAGACAGTGCCCGATTGATATTTTCTTGCCCTTGTTGTTGAAGATTAGGGGCAGTTTCTGATCAGTAATTATTAAGCATGATGACAGCTTAATAATTACTGATCAGAAACTGCCCCTCATTTATGGCTGTCATTTATGTACACTGTTATTTTTAGATGTTAATAAAAATAATTAAAATTATAATGATTTAGTTCAGTGAGTGTTATTACTGATCATGATAACCCTTCTATTGAAACCTGACATAAAGTTTGTTGTAAGATTAAATTCTGTAGTGACAGGCATATACAGGGTGTTAGGTAAACAAGTGGCAAAAATTCAAGGACTTATTCCTTGGACTATTCTAAGAATATTTTGTCCTATGATGATTTTTGAAAAACCCCTTCGTTTCAAAGATACAGGGCGAACAAAATTTGCGACAGTAACAACATTTTATTATCAAAAAGCACATGTAAAGCTGCTCAATCTACAATAAATGTTAGAAATGGCTTCCTCCAGCCTGGATACAAGCATTCAATCTTCTCGTCATTGACTGTCGAATGCTTTCCAACACACCACCTGGGTCGCTTCTAATTGAGTTACACCCAGCGATTATCCGATTTCGCAAATCGTCCAAATTCTCCACTGGAGTATCGTAAACTATTGATTTCAGAGATCCCCAGAAGAAATAATCTAGGGGATTTAAGTCTGGGGATCAGGCAGCCCATGTGTCGACTAATCCAGCGATCTCTATATGTTGCTGTTAAAAAATTACGAGCAACCAAACTGAAATGTGATGGTGCACCATCTTGCATAAACCACATTGCAATTCTTGTCGCGTATGGTACATCCTCCAGAAACTCAGGTAGCGTTGCTTCCAAAAAGGTCCGGTACAACACGCCAGTAAGTCTTCCTGGTAGAAATACCGGTCCAATTAGATAGTTACCCACAATTCCAACCCAAACATTCAACGAGAACTGATGTTGAAAACGATCTTCAAATACCTCATGCGGATTTTCATCTGCCCACACATGGTTATTATGAAAATTTCTTATTGCATTTCTTGAGGAACTGGCTTCATCAGTAAAAAGAATCTGTGCCAAGAATAGAGGGATGCGAACTAATGTTTGCAATATCCATTGACATAATGCAATACGTGGAGGAAAATTAGCAGGTAGTAGTGCCTAAACGCGTTGAATGTGGTATGGATACAACAAATTGTCCTTAAGAATTTTCCAAACTGACCAATGACTTACATTCAAAGTATTTGCAATTTTTCGCGTAGAAATACCAGGATCTTCTTCTATCATCTCCAGCACATTCTGTTCCAATTGTACCGTTCTTGCAGTCATTGATCTTGCTGGCCCTCCACTTCGTTTCATTGAGTCTGTTTCACGAAGACGTCGATGAATGTTTTCGGAGATTTTTCGGTCGGGGACATTACGGGTAGGAAATCGTTCAATGTACAATCGTCTAGCTTCTAATGAGTTGTCATCAGCAAATCCATATATGAAATGCATGTCAGTTATCTCGGCGTTCGTATACATCATGATGGAGGATTTCGCCAACAATTAAAGACACGTTAAACAGCCAATCGTCACTCAATCTAAACAAATGCGACCGATGAGACGTATTCAAATGAAATCCATTACTAAATAAAACAGGCGCTTCATATGATCGAGATCGAAAAAATAACAAAGCATTGTAAACAGTTTTTTATACTCGATAAACTCATTGTCGTACACCATACTTTTATTTACATTAATAATTTTAACGGATATCGAATATGGTTTTCGCAAATCTTGTTCGCCCTGTATCTTCGAAACAAAGGGGTTTTTCAAAAATTATCATAGGACAAAATATTCTTAGAATAAGTCAGGGAATAACCCCTTGAATTTTTGTCGCATGTTTACCTAACACCCTGTATATTCAAAAATACTTAAAAATACTAATGTTAGCCAAATTTGGTTGCACACAACATAGGTCGTGGGACAAGGCTATGGTGAAGGATTTAACTATCGGATCGGCATATTTAACTTGATGACCACGACTTATTACGAATCCAAGACTGACTAGGGAGATTATATGTATTTATAGCAAAACCAGGCTTTAATCTAAGACCACGAAAATAGGAGAATTAAATACGAAAACCAACAGGCTGCAGTGCTTCCGGACACTCTATATCCCACCAAGCAAAAGAAAACAAATCAACAAACACATAATGATAAATAATTATAATAAAGATTTACAAAGCTGTGGTCTTTTGATTTATTGCCATTTTGAGGAAAGCCCTAGAATTTATTAAAAGACGTTAACTTATGGCGCAGTCGATCGGAAACTACAATAATTTTAACATTATATTTTCTCGTAAAGAGTACCACATAATTTCGCACGAACAACACCATCAATCACTACATTTTAATTTTTAAAAAACTAGCGCATAACTCATCGACCGGAGAATAAATCAAACTTTAGCACCTAGAATAGCCAGGAATAAATTGCACGTGTAACCCAACCAAGACACTATCAGCGTAATGCACCTTTCGCACGGACCGAAACGATATATCAAAGTTTACGGCGCTGGAATCTGTTTGAAACGGATCGTGCACGAACGACTTGCTCGAATAAATTACGCTCCGGCACACCGTGTAGACATTAGGAAGCGTAGACAAACGCCGCAATCAAGAAGATGGCATGTATGAACGTAATAGCCTGGGTATTATCCGAGTTAACGGAACGAAGCCTACACGCCTCCATTCTTTACGAGCACCGTACACGGCTTAATCTTGCGTTCTGTGGCGTAAGGCTTTATTACAATTGCTTGAGTCGATTGCTGTTGAAAGGCGACAAGTTATCATTATTACTTTTTCTACTTGAAATAAGATGGTAAGAGACTGCGGGCCTTAAAACTAAACGCCCACTCAACAGGTTGTAACATAGAAATTGCATTTTTTTTGCTTTTTAATTCAATCGTTAATACCAGTAGTGTCATCTATTGGTGTTTTGTCGAACCACCGCGTATCGGTTCAATTCTGCGCAATTTTTCTTGTATTTTGCTTCTATTTTACGAGTTTGTTTTAATCGTCTAGTCTAGTTTTTATCTTCTTTTATTAACCCAGGTAGCACCAAATATTAGTAAAATATTTTTTTGCCAATATATATTTTATATAGGAAGTGACAGATTTTCTTTTATTTCATAAATATTGCTAACTAATATTTCTCGCATATTATCCAATACATATGTAGTATATATTTATTTCTTATATAGGTATAATATTTTTTTCAAATATATATTCCATATAGGAAATGACAGATTTTTTTTTATTTCGAAAATATTGTAATTAATATATAGAGCATATTGAGAAATACTGGTTTTCTTATGTTGCTTTAATATTGCTAATCCATATACATGAGGATGGTCTCGTGAAAGTATCTGCTATATGATTTTCCATTTGCAACAATAATTATAAAGCATTGATTTAAATATCAGAACTTCAAATCTGATCTCAAATCGATAGGAAACAATTTGGAATTGAGTGTGATTTCAGTTAGGATGTTGACGCTAATAAACACTTTTCTAATTATTGCTGTAAAATACATATGAAGATTATGTCACAACACCATTCCTATGTACAGTAGAACCTCCAGTATCCGGACTAATTGAAGGCTAACATGGTCTGGATAATGAAAAATCCTAATAATCGAGAAGACATAAAATATTACATATGAACTTTTTTTGTCAATATAATTCTGGTAATGAGAGATTCTACTGCAAAATAAAAAATATGGATTAACAATATTTAAGCAACACAAGATGACCAGTAATTCTCAACATACTCTACATATTACAACATCATATACAAAAAAAAGGGTTAATGCTGGACGGCATACTTCTACAAGACAAAAAAGTGTGCTAAATTTTTTTATTTCAAAGATTAAATAATTCAAATGCACATTACTTAGATATACAAGATTTTGATTGCGCTAGGTTATACTGATACTGTCTTTTTAATGATTCATCTGGTACCCTCGTATGTCGATCTCATCCTTGTGGCAACTGGATTAAATTTTATACAACAATTGGACATTGTTTATCAGCAAATATTCCATACCAACAATCGCCTCAAGACATCTGCAACACATCAACTTTTGTATAAAAACATCTTACTACTCATATACTGTACAACTTACCACTAAAACTGGGTGCTCGTAGAACTTAGACCCGCTGATAGCTAAAATCGAAATATTCACGTAATATATAATTTTTGGCAGTATTTTAAACCTTGATGGAAGTTTTTATGCAACTATTGTATTAAGGAAACAAATTTAAATAAAACAATACAAATATGTATATAATTATTTGCAATTATTGTCTACTTTTAAAAAGCCTTGCCTACCTGTATCAACGCTGTCATAACAGCATTCGTCTCATTCTCGTTGTTTCATCCTTCTGTCATCTTTACTACAAAAAAATCTTGTTAATGTACTGCATCGTGTAACCATTCCTCTTACCATCAATTGCTGTTTTTGCTATATTTTGCAATATCCCCAATATGTTCACCGATATTTTGATATTTGTTATGCATATCTCCATTCTGTAGGCTGCTAATTTCATATTTTTTAAGTGTGTGTTTGACCAAATGATACTTATGACAATTTCGAGTTGGACGACATACCTCTATCCTGTAACATTATTTTTGTAAACATGCAGTAACACCTGCGTTGTAACAGTTCTTAACCTATTAAATTTATAATTTACGATACTTACCAGTTGTCAATTATAACCAGTGCAATGTTTATTCCGACTTCTGTTCTTATAACCACAATCATGGACCACAAACTACACACCACTGCTATGACTCCATTCACCACTCACGTGATGCACACGTGCTTGTCGCTTGTTTACGATACGATATATGCACTAACTCACGTGACTCAAACAGCAAGTGGATTGGACAACCGCAGATGAAAAATTTGTAAAACCTAAAGCCAGTAATTTAATACTTAAATACAAATTAAATAATAAGAGAAAGATATTAATTTTTGTTAAAATAGAGTATATTTTGTACATGCGTTAATCTACTTAAAAATATATTATTAATTCTTTCAATATTACAAACACGAATTATATATAAATGTTTAGATATTCGATTAAAATGCTGTTAGAAGCCATGAATTAAAATTTTAATAGATAACGAAATTATGACCAACCCAATCTGTGCTTTGTTTTTACATGAATATCCCAAAGTGTAACAAAACACTACTTTTGTTGGTTAAGTAAAACCTGATAATATTTATCATGTATGTAGATATAATAGTTGTTAAATATTAAATTCATGTTGTATAAATATTGTGTGCTACATGATTATATTTCCATATAAATAATATTAATAATATTTTCGTAAAACCAAAATAAGATATTGGAAAACGATTATAAAATAAATATTCAAAAAATATTTTGCAATCAATATTAAACTCGCAATATTTTATAAATATTGCTTATATGTTGAATGTTAATTTTGGGTTTGGAATGTGTGATATAAATATGTTTTTCATGTATAATAAATATGATTTTTAAATATATATGCACAGTTATAAACAAATATTATATAAATGTTTTGTTTATGTTGGAAATATTTCTCATACATATAATATTTGTAAAATATAAAATAGATATTTTATAAATATTGTGTGCTACCTGGGAAGTTCTTTTTTTATGGTTTTGTTTCATCCAATCAGAAGCGTGCTCGTGCCTTTTCTGTCCTGCTACTAGTGCTGTTTATCAACAAGAAGAACGAGTGTGGCCATCATTAAAGGCGCGTAAACATAATCACTCTTCCTATGAATTACATTTTGTAAGATGTGGGAGACGTAATAATTTGAAGTTGTATGAAAATAACCCTATATTATCCCGTGCTTGACTGGTGCTAGGTAAACAAATAAAAAAGATTTCTTCAGTTAAGTAAATATATTTCTTTAAAAAGTTTTACTTCTTTCAAATATATCTGTATTTGAAATAAGAAATTATTCCGGTATAGAAACAAATATTTTACTTGGTTGTAATCGATAATATTCTTGGTTATAGACAAATATATTTTCTTCAAGAAACAAATTTTTCGATCTAAGAAATAAAAGAGGCAACGAAAGAGTGGATCAGATATTTGCATTAAGAAAATAAATTCTTTTATTAAGGATTTTAATATTTGAGATAAATCTTATAAGTACTTATGTTAAGGTGAAAATTCTTTTTAAAATATATGATGTCATTTTTGCGGTGGGGTGAATTTGGCTACGTGACACTCGAACGATTACCAATAATGCAGAAGTTGTCTGCAAGCATCGAAGATAGAAATGTGAATTGCGGTGGTGCTAAATATGTTAAATTGTATAATAGTAGGAAGTCGGTAAGTAATTCAAGGTTTAACTGTTTTATTTTTAAACTGCAGAATCGTACTTAAGCTTTTTGATAATGGAAGTTTTGAAAAGGAAATTATCTTTTGCTAATTAATAGAATTACTTAACGTATATTTAATTACAGATTTAAAATTTGCCTACCAATTCTTAATTCCTCTGCATTTACTGCTTCCAACGAGGCTGCAAAATGCCGAAAAAAAGCATTGGAAACACCAGCTTTGGAAGCTATAAACAGCATTTTTATCCAGGCGAATGTATATTTTTCTTCTGTAAATCAACATATCCTGTCTAATTTCCTAATTTCTCAGATTTAAGTAATCTTAAGCTTTCTTGATATGCAACAAACCTTTAAAAAGTAATAATTAGAAGAGTATAGAATGTTTGCTAGCCATATAAACTGTATAAATTAATTAATAAATAATTGTAATTATGTTGTTTAATTGAGGTGAAAAATAAAAATAAAAACAGCATGACCCTACATTCGAATGCTTACAATTAGTTGCACTAACAAATTGGTAAAAATATACCGACTATTATACCACATCTCATCTACTATTTGTTATGAAGTATATATATTCATTGTAAAATAATGTATCTTTTCAGATACCCGAAGATTTTGAAATATTAATAAAGGAGCAACAAGTGACTGCCGATATTCGGAAGAATAGCTGAAGATTAAAGTCTAATTAAAGGATCCAGAAAATTCGACTGCACGACTGCGAAAATTAGAAAATGTATAATCTCTTTGTGAGGTGTGTGCTATAGTGCTGTAATACGTTTTTTCCTATAAAGCCAAAATTATAAATAAAAAATAAATTTATGCTCGGAATAGCTTTTTTTTAAATATAAATGATGTTATAATAGTAGTAACATTATTATTATGCTAACTAAAGGAATGTAAAAACAATCTGAAAAGAAGGCTTTCATTAGTGTTCGCTGTGCAATCAGAAACTATCCACAACTGAACGCACGCATGCGAATATGAAAGCTGTGCGTTTCGCAGTGCAACAATTTCGTATTTTCACCGTTGGTAATTTAAAATTTGGTGTTCGCACAGTATCAAATTGTAGTCAGTGACAGTTTGTGATTAATCCAGAAAGTTCACGGATTTCTTGTGGATTTTAAATTCGCTCATGCGCACTAAAAGAGGAAATACACTGCGCCATGTGCTCGCCGGCTGACATATAATTCCAATTGCTGGACACAGAATGGCACAGTGTCGGTTTTGGATGTGTTCGCAGAGCAAATTATCAAATTAATTTCAAACTACAATCCCTTTTTGAATCATGCGCACTGGAAAAACCGAAATAGTTTCCAATTAAGTTCTGATTCGCACAGCGAACAAAGCTAATGTAAATAAATATATTTTGAAAGAAGATTGTGGTTTTATTTACAAAACTGCTATATTTTCTAAAATTGTTTTTTTTTTATATATAAAAAATTTACCATTAATACCAAATAGAATACTAGATAGAGATATATATGTTATTGGCAGGTTTTATATACATATAAAAAAATACATTTTAGAAAACAGTAGTATTGTTGTAAATCAAACTACAATCTTCTTTCAAAATAACAAATATTTAGTTCAAGTAAAGGTCTTATTTTCCCAACCAAAGGTAATCTCTTGAATTAAAAGTGTATTTCTTCTTTAGAGTAAAATTCAAATTTCTTTGCAAGAAAATAAAGCTTCATTCAATGAAAAATATTCTTGTACTAAGATATCTACATACCTAGGCTGAGAGTGTAATGTTTCAACTAATAGTAAGTTTTATTTAATTCAATGAACTATAACGCCAACCAAATTACCCGCCAAAAAAAATATAAAAAAAAACCAAACTACTGCTGACTCCTCCGAAAGGTCCAAGATCTTACCTGTCATTCAGGGTCCCGCCGGCTCAGTGAAGACGGGAGTGGGTTAACAACAAAGATCGAAACTAAGGCGCCACCCGCTTTAAGATTTACCCTGTCGAGGCGTCCGTCAAAACGGGAAATTCGGAGATAGTAAATATAGGGGGAAATCAGCGTAACAACAGGGAAAAAAAAAACAATAACGAAACTACAGATTACGTGGTAAATGTAAGTAACAAGTTTATTGTAAATGGTAATATGCGTAATAAAAAAAAGGAAGTTAAAAATTGTAAAGTATTTCGAAAAATAAGTTGTATAAACGCAGACGAGTACAAAAAAACATTTAGGGCTCAATTAAATATCGAGTTCCCCTTAAAGATAATTGAAACGTAACAAAGTTACAAAAGTAATCTTAACTACACACGGGTGGGTTTCGTACGCGTAACGTTGATGATCACCAAAGCTTAGCGCTAACAATATTTCAACAGTGGCGAGTTTAAAACTCTGCCGTAACCGACGACGATAACATTTATAAGCGTTTAAAATTAAATATATATAAAACAATTACTTGATATCCTGAAGGGAAAAGAGAACAAAAAAAAAAATAACAAACATGAGCCCCCGATGCCTAATAGGCTTCTTTACTCAAGAAAATTGGCTCTACGCTGCCGTTTAGGCGAGCATACGAAAATAGTTAACGGCAATAGTAGGTAAAAATTTAAAACACAAGCCTGATTCGTTTCGCCGACGTCCTCCCCCACGTCTAGCGTCCTGGAGAAACGTGCCACCTCCGGTGTTGACGCCCCCCAGATCAGGAATTCGGGTCTGTCTCCAGGCTCGGTAAACTCGCAAAAAACGTGCAGCGGATGGCGGTGACTAACCCGAATGGCAGGCTCGAGATGGACAACACCAAGGTCCAATTAGGGGATACATCACCCATCAAGATTAGCACGGTAATTATGCCTTAAAAGGGGCCCACAGCTTATAATAATACAATGTGTAGGTTAACCCGTAGGTGGGAAAAAAACCCTGTAACGATACCAAAGTCTTAGAAAACGTAAAGAGAAAGAAAGTTGCTCCTACCTTGCGTCTAAGGGTTTAAGGAACCACACGTTCAAAACACGTGGGCGGTGAAAACGTAGGTCGTCTGACTGCACAAAAACCGCCTAAGCGATACGAACCGCAAAAATTTCCACACTAGGCCTTCGCCTAAACCATCAAAAACAATGCGATTCCGCCAGCAATACTCGCAAAATGCCCCTTAAATCCGCATAACTCAAATGCGTTACTTCCACACAACAAAATGGCAATTGCGGACGAACCAAACGCAGGCCTACACACTCATAGAGCCAAAACGGGAGTGACGAGAAAACCGGAAGATCGTTTCGAACCTTTTCCGATAAATCCACGATTCTCGAATAATCGATACCGGAAACGACGTAATTGAAACTCCACGAAGCAAAACGCTCTAAACATCCCCCCAGACAATACAAAGTACTCGCAGAAAAGATAACTTGAAGAGAAATTTAGAAATGAAAAGTTGGTAACCCTGACTTTACCGAACAACCGCCTCTAACATCGTTCGCGCTGTCAAAACAGCTGACCGGTGTAGTAAACAAAACAACGAGGTTCACCAACTCTTCCAGGAAACAGAAGAAAGTAAGGGAAATAACGAACAACCGAGAAAAGGCACGGAAAAAAAAAGCCGAACAAAACACAGGTCGGCAGTATCCCCGGTAAAGTAATAGAAGAAGTAACCCTCAATACTAATCATAACCTCCGCTTCTAGTGACAATACCCAGAGCGAGATCGGAAATTAACAGCAATGTAACACGTAGGCGACTAGTATGTTACACCCCAAGGTTACTCCGAATAAAAGGAACGTTAAATAGGTACAGTAAGGAAAAATAGATACAGTACGAGCGAGAAGGTAAGAAAACAGCGTTACAGAACGATTTTTTGGATTAAGATATTTTTTCTTAAAAAGTAGTTAGTTCACATAATCGCGAGTCTACTGTGAATCAGTCAGCTATCAGTTATTGTTAAATGCGCCCATGGAACGACTTTCGTTATCTCCCAGCATTCGCCAAGGACACTGATTATATATAATATACTTATATAAAATCAATGGCCACGGAGTAAGGGAAAACCATGGCAAAAAGCTTACTCTGGGAGGATCTGGGAAGAAGTCCCAGACCTTATTACTGATAGCCGCAAATTATTATTATCCTTCTGAGTAAAATACGTTAAATACAGGGCACCACCTCGATGGAATGTGATAAACGATACCAAGGTGGAATCTTGCCTCGACGGAGAGGTTTTTTTTCTTGTGGGCGAGAGTCCCACACACCAGGCTAATAGCCTGAAGCTGCATAAAGCATTTTTACTTCTACAACAAAAAAACAAAAACTGTCGTTGCGTACTCAACTGCGTCATCCGAACGTTTAATTACGACAGCAGCTATCTAAATTTTATTTAATTCCAAGGCTCAAGAGCCTAGACATTTTGTTTCGAATTTTGATTATATCTGATACTTAATTCATTGCAAAAGAAGCTTTACTTTACATTGTAAGTAATTTTATATCGCTGAAATGAAATAGATACCAGTAAGTTGATATGAAAAGCGCAAAGTGAGTATCAGTTAGCGTAGCGAACAAAGATAATATTAGGTGTATGGCGCAGTATATTATTTATATGCGGAGAGGGATCATGCTAAATTACCGATCTCTACAATGGAATAAAATTTCTACCGAGGAAGGTATATTATTTTATTCTCAATCATGTTAAAGATGTTTGAAATTGAAATACTATTCTCTTCTACAATATTTAATTATATACAATCAATTATTTATTCTATTTTCATTTTAATTATATACACCGGGTATTATTGATATGTACAGCTCCTCCCACAAAAAGGTTAACAATCTGAATCGCGATTTTGATTATATATTCTCAGGTTGAACTATACATACAACTGTATTTATTAAAGGTAATTTTATTCATACCAGCCGAAGAGTAGCCCACATACGCAATGGTTACTCGTATTTGATAAATTCATATTTTATGTCCGCTATTCATTTGGTAAATTGTATATGAAAGTTGTTTTGACGACCTTGATTTATTATTATTAGTTTTCAAATAAGGGTGTTCATTCAGTTTAGGGCGCAACAAGTTTGCGGCAAAAGCCACAAAAGGAAGCATTTGTGTTTGTCAGATATTCGCCTCTTATAACATATGTATAAACATATTTTTCATTGAAACCTCGCATAACTAAAATACATACCGTTTCAGGCAAATGTCATACGCATATTATTTCATAATAAAATTAATAAAACATTTCAATTAAAATTTTATATAACTTTAATTTTTTTTATTATCTCAATACTTCCTAAATAGTTAGCTTTTCATTGCTTTTTTACAACGTAATACTGAAAAATAAATTGGAATTAAGTCTTGTCTGCGATTGTATATCTCGACACTAATATTAGGTCTCTCTCTTATTTTTAATATTAAAAAAATTAGAACACTGAATAGTTGAAATGAAAGCAGTAGGTGTTGCAGAAATCAAGGCATCCTTATCAATCTGATGATGCCATCGGTAAATATGGGGACAATTTTGTGTTTCTGCACGATAACTAACCCGTGTAGAAATCGCAAATTGTGCAAGAATGGATACGTTCCGCAAACATTTATTTAACAAGTATTGACCTTGCCTCCAAATAGTCCGAACTTAAGTCCTATTTAAAATGTTTGAGCTGTATTAAAGCAGAATACATATTTATACATATATAAAGACTTCATTCCAGAAAATGCAGATATAACTATGAGAAACTTCTAGGAAGTAATCGAAAATAATAGGGACTGGAGACATTGGATGGTTCAAGATTAAAGAAATGAATTTATACAAATGTTATAATTAGATAAAACAATAAAATAAATTTATAGTGAGAACATTTTGTTATTACAGTATCACATGTGTATATGTATGATACGTTACTAGCAAAGTATGTCCTTGCATTTACTATTGATGAAAACTATATATTTTATTTATATTCAAATTCACTTATTGCTAAATGTTAGAATTAAAAAATTACGAAAATGGAAGAAAGATACTTGTCTATCCACTATATTCCATATTGGCCGTATGTATGGGAAATCAGGTATTCTAATAAATCAATAAGAACATTCGGAAACAGAAAATCTATTTTACCAAGGAATACATAAAAATATTATTTCAACGCGTGCTTGTTTATGTCTTAATAACAAAAACTAAATTATAAAAACAAGAAATCCTGTGTCGGATAAATACACAACGAATCATACATAACATCTGTTTACACCTATAAGCCGCAGTCGTAGTAAAAGCTATAGTCCATCCTAAATGCGCTCGCCATATACATTTTCACGTAGGTCGTTAACTTTTTTTTTGGTAGGAGCTGTACATATGTCATGCCTGATATAGCAGTTGCTTTGTTTACATAATAATATGTCAATATACATTTATGGAAAATCATACGAAAGTCATGACGAATTAAAATTACTAATAACTACATAGTGAAACATTGATTTGTGAAAGTGATCACTTTCAACCCAAGAAAAATACATTTCCTCCAATAATGGCCTATTTTCCAACCTCATGCCGGTTAAAAGCAATTATATCGCTATTATATACAGTGACCGGCATAAATATTGCAACATATGGGAAATTTTTTTTATTATTAAAATATACTAAAACTTTTTTTTGGGAATAGGTTGTGCATGTCTGTGGAACCCAAATCTATTTTTGACATACGTCACGATGCCCCACTAGTATGGCGGTAAATTTAAAAAATATACTGTGAATCTCCAAAAAGTGAGGTTAGATGACATGATATCCAAATAGGTTGTTTAGAATTCCATTCTGGGGTTGTATGCAAATTTTTGTAAAGATGCTTTAAAAGAAATTAAAACCACAATTTTTCCAAATCTTGATTAATTGAATTACTTATTTATTTTTTTTTTTTCGTTTTTAGCAGCTCAACTACAGTAATATTACTAAATCTGGTTGATACTCAATTAATGTTGTCAATTTTTGCATAATTAACACAGTGAAAACCGAAAAGTACGTTTTCAGTGTGACAGTTGTTGTTGTAAGGGATTGTATCTAGAAATAATAAATAAAATTTTACAACCATTTTTATTTTGAACCACTTAATAAACATTACTTTTATTGAAAATTATAACATTTTTTGTTTACTGCACTGTAGTGGAAATCGTTAGTCTAAAACTAATAACTCATAACGCTACATGCGCGTACCGAAGGTATTAAAGTAGGTTCTGAAATTAGAGAACAAGAAATAGTAGGTAAAATAAAAATAGTTTAATGTCTATAAAACTCAATAAATGTAAATGATTAATAATACGGTACTTCTAGCTAATGATATGAATACTTATTAAGCAAAAATATTTAAACAATAACTAATAGTAATGAACAACTTCTTAGACACATATATCGTTCCATATCCTAATATTTTCTGGTAAAAATGAGTAATTACTACTTAATTTTTTTTTCCTACTGTTAATTATTTCTATTCAAAAATCTACTTTAATACGTTCGGTGGAGCATGTATTGTGTTACAGTTTTGACTAACGCTTTCATTTTACTGCAAAAAAAACAAAAAAAAATAATTTTAATTTTCAGTAAAAATAATGTTTGCTAAGTGGTTTAGAATGAAAATGTTTGTGAACTTTTATTTATTAGTACTATATGCAGTCCCTTGCAACAACAATTGTTATGCCGAAAACGTACTTCTCAGTTTTTACCCTGTTAATTATGCAAAAATTGATAAAATTGTTTGAGTATCAACCAGATTTAGAAATATTACTGCTGTTGAGCTGCTAAAAACGAAAAAAAATGGAAATATGTAATTCAATTAAACAATATTTGGAAAAATTGTAATTTTCATTTTTTTTTAAATATCTTCACAAAAAATTGCACACTGCCTCAGAATTGAATTCTAAGCAACTTTTTCAAATAACTTTTTTCGATATCATGTCATCTAATCTCACTTTTTGGAAATACATGGCATATTTTTTAAATTTACCGCCATACTAGTGGTCACGTGACGTGTGTCAAAATAAATTTTGGGGTTCCTAGACATGCATAACCTATCTTCCCCAAATAAAAAAAAATTGGAATATTTTAAGAATAAAAAAATGCCCCATATGTTGCAATATTTATGCCGGTCACTGTATGTTATTATAATAAACAATGTTGCATTTTTACTTTTGTAAAAATAAATTTTAATAAATTAATTAAAAACTTAATTGCATTATTCTCGGACATTCAATTCAAAAAGTAAAAACAATTAATTTTTAAAAGCAAGCAGTAAAAAGCTTCACTGCGATATGCTACGCAGCTATGGTTCTTTAAATTTTTGACAGATCGGTATTACAACCGGGGAGTGTCTTAAGATTTCACTAACGCATTTCACTCTCGAGGGACCGCGCGAAAAATGTACAGCAATTTTGTCCTCCACGAAATTGCGAACACGAACGAGGCAGTCGATGCTACTTCACAGCAGAAATATGCGGGAAACTTCTCACTAAAGACGCTCCTAAATCGCGGCTCTGGGCTTCTGTGATGGATGTATTTGGATGTCGGGATCGCGTTCGAAACTGGGAAGACGAGCGTCTTCAACAACAACGAGCCTCTATGTCTGTATGTGCTAAAAACGATTTTTCAACTTGACGTGCGAAGGGAGCTTTAGCCCTGTTTTATGTCTTTTCTTTATTCGTTCGTGGAAAAAAAAATTAAGACTTTATTCCTCTAGACGTCAGTCCAAAGTTTGCAGATGTTTGGAATATTATTCATGTGATAGTGTGGTCGTTTAAATTGATATTAATAAATATATTAAAGCAAAAAACGGAATATGTGTAATGTGTATTGATTTTGTATTGAAAATTCATCAATTTCTGGAAAATAACGCCCAAAATAATATGTACTGAATTGTTATTGCGATATTGTGTTTGAAAAGAAAATCGTAAGAGGTGTTACATTTGGAAAAGGTAGTGTAAAGTACTTTGTTGTGTATTTTGGATCGCCAATAATCAATGTACAGCTCCTACCAAGAAAAGTTAACGACATACGTGAAAATGTATGTGGCGAGCGCATTTAGGATGGACTATAGCTTTTACTACGAATGCGGCTTATCGCTTTAAACAAGGTGTTATGTATGATTCGTTGTGTATTTATCCAACACAGGATTTCTTGTTTTTATAATTTCGTTTTTGTTATTGAGACATAAACAAGCACGCATTGAAATAATATTTTTATGTATTCCTTGGTAATAGTATATTAAAGTACGAGTTTCATAAGGCATCATTTTGTCGCACGAGTTCAAGTTTAGAAAACGAGCCGCAGGCGAGTTTTCTAATGAACGAGTGCGACAAAAAGCTTTATGAAACGAGTCCTTTATACTATTTTTTCTATTTTGCATTATAAATTGATAATAAATACTTAATAAAAATCTCATTAAAAATGTTGAGTTTTATTTTTATATGAAGTTGGTCACATTGACATACGATTGACATTTGACGAATTCAAAATTCAAATTCGGCTATTTAAATTGTTTAAACAATATATTTCATAATATAGTCTCTGTAAACTGTAAAAAATGAGTGATACTGAGACAAATTTATCTTGTACGCCACCACAACTGCGTGAAATTGCGGATAACGCCGTCATAAATTTATTACCGAAAAAATCAAAAGCAGTATATGAAAAATGCTACCATCAATTTGAACCATGGGCTGTACAGAATAATGTCAACACAATATCTGAAAACATTTTATTGCCATATTTTGAATTACAAGGTAAAAATAAGAAAATCTTCTACCTTATGGTCTATGTATTCCATGCTTCGTTCTTGCTTTTCCATTTATAAAAATACAGACATATCAAAAATATATTAAATTACAAGCCTATTTTAAAACGATTCTCTGAGGGATACGAGGCTAGGAAATCTAAAATTTTATGCATTGAAGATATTAATAAATTTTATAGAAGAAGGTTCTGACGCATTGTAATTAGCAATAAAGGTACGATATTATTTGCAAAATGTAATTGTTTATGTAATGGATTTAATTTTAGATCGTTTTAATAAGGGTTACTCAGGTGCCTGTAGACGAGATGAATTAACAAATATGTCCATACATGATTTAGAATTTAAGAGTGATATTATTTTGGTGACAGACCTAAAACAAAAAATAATATCGTAAGAGTTTTTGCAATTACGGATGAAAGATGATTACTTTAATTAAAAAATATGTCGCCCTGCGACCAAAAAATATTAATCATTCAAGATTCTTCCTTACATATCGCAATGGTTATTGTATATCGTGCCCGATTGGAATTAATACGATTGGCAAAATGCTAAATTAATAGCTGATTTCTAAAATTGCCCAAATTCAGAGCTTTATACTGGACATTGCTTCAGACGTTCTAGTGCTACACGCTTAGTAGACGCAGGCAGTGATTTGCTGACTATAAAACGTCATGGTGGATGGAAGTCATCTGCGGTAGCTGAGGGTTACATCGAAACATCTATGAAAAGTAAAGTGGCTGTAGCGCACAACTTATCAGGGCCAAGTACATCAAAAGCGTGTTACAATTGCGTTTTTATGAACGCAAAATAGAAAAAATAGATTTTCTGTTTCTGAATGTTCTTATTGATATATTAGAATACCTTATTTCGCATATATACGGACAATATGGAATATAGTGGATAGACAAGTTTCTTTCTTTCATTTTCGTAATTTTTTAATTGTAACATTTAATAATAAGTGAATTTGAATATAAATAAAATATATAGTTTTCAATAATAAATGCAAGGACATACTTTGCTAATAACGTATCATACATATACACAAGTGATACTGTAATAACAAAATATTCTCACTATAAATTTATTTTATTGTTTTATCTAATTATAACATTTGCATAAATTCATTTCTTCAATCTTGAAGCATTCAATGTCTCTAGTCCCCATTATTTTCGATTAGTTCGTAGAAGTTTCTCATAGTTTATTTGCATTTTCTGGAATGAAGTCTTTATATATGTATAAATATATATTCTGCTTTAACGCAGCTCAAACATTTTCAATAGGACTTAAGTCCGGATATATAGATAGTCCCCTATTCAGGGGCCAGGTCAATACTTGTTAAATAAATGTTTGCGGAACGTATCCATCTTGCATCTTGCATAATTTGCGATTTATGCACGGGACTGTTATCGTGCTGAAACACAAAATTGTCCCCATATTTACCGTTGGCATCAGATTGATAATGATGCCTTGATTTCTGCAACACCTACTGCTTTCATTTCAACTATTCGGTCTTCTATTTTTTTTACTTTTAAAAATATAAGGGAGACCTAACATTAGCATCGAGATATACAATCGCAGACAAGAGTTAATTCCAATTTATTTTTCAGTATTATGTTGTAAAAAGGAAATGAAAAGCTAACTATTTAGGAAGTATTGAGAGATAATAACAAAAAAATTAAAGTTATGCAAAATTTTAATTGAAATGTTTTATTAATTTTGTTATGAAAGAATATGCGTATGACATTTGTCCGTAACTGTATGTATTTTAGTTATGCAAGGTTTCAATGAAAAATATCTTTATACATATGCTTCCCTTTGTGGTTTTTGCCGCAAACTTGTTGCGCCTTAAAATGAATGGATGCCCTTATTTGAAGACCAATAATAATAAATCAAGGTCGTCAAAACAACTTTCATAGATAATTTACTAAATGAATAGCGGACATAAATATAAATTTATAAAATTCGAGTAAACATAACGTATGTGAGCTACTCTTTGGCTGGCATGAATAAAATTACCTCTAATAAACACAGTTGTATGTGTAGTTCAATCTGAGAATATATAATCAAAATCGCGATTCAGATTGTTAACCTTTTTGTGGGAGGAGCTGTACTTTCGGATAGTCATTAAATGATAATACGGCGCTCTCAGCGAGTTAAAATAAAAAATAAAATAATCAAAATAAAGTATATTGTGTTTTCAGAGAATTTTTATTTTGTACTTTGGGTATGACAGTGATTGATAATATCTTTAGTTTCTTTTTGTACTGATATATCTGTCCTCCTGCATCAATATATAGGGTGTTAGGTAAACATGCGGCAAAAATTCAAGGGCTTGGTCTTCCTTGGCTTATTCTAAGAATATTCTGTCCTATGATGATTTTTGAAAAACCCCTTTGCTTCGAAGATACAGGGCGAACAAGATTTGCGACAACCATATTCGATATTCGTTGAAATTATTAATGTGAATAAAAGCATTGTGTACGCCAATGAGTTTATCAAGTACAAAAAATTGTTTACAATGCGTTGTTATTTTTTCGATCTCGATCACATGAAACGGCTGTTTTATCTAGTAGTGGATTTCATTTGAATACGTCTCATCGGTCGCATTTGTTTAGATTGAGTGACGTTTGGCTGTTGGACGTGTCTTTAATAGCTAGTGAAATCCTTTATCATGATGTATACGAACGCCGAGATGACTGATATGCATTTCATGTATGGACTTACTGATGGCAACTCATTAGAAGCTAGACCATTGTACATTGAACGAGTTCCTGCCTGTAATGTCCGACCGAAAAATCTTCTAAAACATGCATCGACGTCTTCGTAAAACAGGCTCAATGAAACGAAGTGAAGGGTCAGGAAGATCAATGACTGCAAGAACGGTACAACTGGAACAGAATGTGCTGGAGATGATAGAGGAAGATCCTGGTAGTTCTGCGCGAAAAATTGCAAATACTTTGAATATAAGCCATTGGACAGTTTGGAAAATTCTTAAGGACAACTTGTTGTATCCATACCACATTCACCTGCTGATTTTCCTCCAGGTATTGCATTATGTCATTGGATATTGCAAACATTAGTTCGCATCCCTCTATTCCTGACACAGATTCTATTTACCGATGAAGCCAGTTTCTCAAGAAATGCAATAAGGAATTTTCATAATAATCATGTGTGGGCAGATGAAAATCCGCATGAGGTATTTGAAGACCATTTTCAACATCAGTTCTCGTTGAATGTTTGGGTTGGAATTGTGGGTGATTATCTAATTGGACCGCTATTTCTAGCAGGAAAACTTACTGACGTTGTGCACCACAACTCTTTGGAAGCAACGCTGCCTGAGTTTCTGGAGGATGTACCATACCCGACAAGAATTGCAATCTGGTTTATGCACGATGGCGCATCACCACATTTCAATTTGGTTGCTTGTAATTTTTTAACAGCAACATATAGAGATCGCTGGATTAGTCGACGCCTGCTCGATCCCCAGACTTAAACCCCCTAGATTATTTCTTCTGGGGATCTCAGAAGTCAATAGTTTACGCTACTCCAGTGGAGAATTTGGACGATTTGCGAAATCGGATAATTGCTGGGTGTAACTCAGTTAGAAACGACCCTGATGTATTTGAAAGAGTTCGACAGTCAATGACGAGAATATTGAATGCTTATATCCAGGCTGGAGTAAGCCATTTCGAACATTTATTGTAGATTGAGCAACTTCACATGTACTTTTTGATACTAAAATGTTGTTACTGTTGCAAATCTTGTTCGCCCTGTATCTTCAAAACAAAGGAGTTTTTCAAAAATCATCATAGGACAAAATATTCTTAGAATAGGCCAAGGAATAACCCCTTGATTTTTTCTTCATGTTTACCTAACACCCTGTATATAAATAAAGCTAAATATTTTTCTTCTTTTCTCTCACTTACGTTGTTTGATATTTAAATCTGAAAAGAAAACTGTATTTTGTCAGTTTTAATGTTGGAGTGCGTGAGATTGACAAAAGAAAATGCCGAAACACTACGATACACACTAATAGAATGAAATATATTTAACTACTACCGCTCTGAATTGCTAAAAATTCACTGTCGTTAATCCATTCTTTAATTTCCTGACGACATAAAAATTGTTTTTTTTTCATGGGCTGCCTTATTTTTTTTTACCTTTGCCTATTTCTTATTGCATGAGATTCCATGTTTTTGCTGGCGTCTGTGGAATTTGTGTGGGTAGAATTTGATTTTTGCTTCTGTTGTATCTTTTTTTTAACTCATAATATTTTGTAACTATATAGTTATTGTTTGGATTTTTATGTTCCTTATATAGTTTATTTCTCTCCTTTATTTACTTCATTATGTTGTCGTCTATCCATGGGCAATCTTCTCTTCTCGAAAGTGTTTGAAAATTGTCAATGGATCGGTTCGTTACCTTCCCGCTATTTGATTATCTCTGGAGCTGTTTACCCTGCTTGCTTTTCCTGTATTAGTATTTTGAATCCCCTTATTTCCTCTTCTATTTCCTCCCTTTCCATATCTTAAATAATTTCAAAGTTTTAAATTACAAATTCAAAACAAACAGACTCGCAAAAAAAAGTTGACGGGCTGTCATAAACCCAACTTCAGACACGATCTCTAATAAGGTTCGCCCATTTTACCGTAACATAAATATACAAACCGTTTGAACCCGCCGGAGGTGTAATTGATTACTTTTCTCCTCGAGCGAAATGACGGGTCGCATATTAGCACTTCATAACGCGACTCAAATCGTACACACAAATCGATCAAACGACGTCACCGCTTCCCTAGGAAATCATCAATCAACCTTTGGTTCTATAACGAGTTAACAACTTACCGAATTTCTAAAATGCTAAATTATGTCACGAGTGGGATGCCTGCCTGCTAGTTACTCCACGTGACAGATGTATTCAGTTTTTTTTCCGTACGAATTCGTTGCCGAAGAGAATACTCCATCGCGAAACGTACTGATTTTCCTCGGTCGCTTGATGATATCCGGTGGGACATTACGTAAAAAGGAACCATTAAAAATCAGCCAGGTATTGTGAGCAGGACGCGGGTAAACGAAAATGCATACTTTATACGCTGTGAGAGTAAGTTTTAGCGTCGTATCTCCGCGCTGTGATGTCAGAGGGCGCTATTTGCAGTTGGAAACCAACTCACTCTCTTTTCTCTCATCTGCTGCGTGTAAAAACAGAAAACATGAACCCTGGTGGAAAATGGTTATTAGTGTGTTTGCTTGCTGTTGTATTATAACCATGTTCCTGGTTATACGGACATTTCTCATACTAGAATATAAAATGTTCGCACCATCACGGGGAAGAAGATTAGCGTAATAAAGGGAGAAATAAAATGAGGGCTTTAATGGTGTTTCTCATTAGGTATTCAGAGCACAGGAACACCTTAGCTGAAGAGAATTGTTGTGGGCTTCCAACAGATTCCTTTTTATGTTTGAGCTTCACATAAATTAGTATGTGTATCTCCACTCGTTACTGAATCAAATAGAGTCGTCCGCAATACAAATACATATAAATAGAGACCGGATTATATGCAAAGTGCATATATTTTATTTTTTGCATATCTTTAATTATAGTCTATATGTACACGTATTACACTAATTGAAGTTAATTAGCGCTAATTAGTAATTGATTATATTGCATACTTAGGCATTTCTATGCATATTTTTACAAAAGTTACATATATTGCATATTTATGCTTTTTCTTATCCTTTCTATTAGTAAAAATTCCTAGTAATTCCTACACTGTTGAAAATATTACGGTGTTGGCGTTAATTTTGCGCTAGTCAAATATTTTAGTGTTGATTTTTCCAAACTTTGTCAGACGAGTTGACTACGCGTATTGAATAGAACAGAAATGACTAGAATTTCGTGTGAATTCTTTGTTCAGATATGAGGATTGACTATTTTTCTAGACATTCAGAAGCGTCAACCAATCAGAATTTTTTCCCTCGGATAAAAATATAGAAACCCACCTATTCTAATACAGTATTGCATTATACGCACCACCTGCATTGCACGTGTATCTGTTTTCGTGTTTGATTCTCCGTATTAACATATCCAAACAAACCACAAATGTGACTGACTTGCAAGTGTAACCTCGTGTTATTAAACGTTAATTCCAGTGGGCATAAAAAATTTCAACATCTTAAAGATGTATTGGGAACATCTATTTACGCAATTAGTTTAGACTTGAATCAAATAGCATAAACATTCACTTAATTTTATAATGGTTCTCAAAAATCATTTTAAAATTGGTACGTTTAGTTGAAACCAAAACTTGTGAATGAGTGGTTTTGCATATTTATAATTGAGAAAACGTCTTAAAGAGAGAATATTATAGCACTAAGAAATAGGAGTTGCATATTAAAAAGACGTTGTGTTTAGAAAATGGTGTTAAAACACCCAATAGATCGCATTCATTTAGTTAAACAGCTAGTAAATTTGTCTAGTCTAGATCACATAAAATGTGACTAGAAGTATTTTATAATTCCACGTGTCAGTTGGACAAAATAACTCCTTAGCAATAGACAATACTTGACTATCTTTGCTCGTCAAATTTAAACTAAACGCCTAGCAGAAGGGATGTGGTAAATACGTTTTATTATTATTAATTCCCAAATAAACTATTCATTCATTGAATATCTTTGAGCGAAACAGCATGTAATTGTGTTACGTTTTTAAATACTGTGCGCACATACAATGAGTATAATGAACAAAATCTCTTTATGGATTAAGCCATATCCTGAACTGGTAAAGGGTGGCGACAAAATATTTTGTTGAGTCTGCAGTAAACTGGTAAGTTTAATTTTACTAAAAGCTTTACAATTGTTGTTAATTTCTTTAACTTTTGATATAACATGACAATTGTTGTCGTAGGTGTCTTCTGAGAGAAAATACCTAATTGATCAACACGCTAAAACTCCATCACATATTGGAAAATGTGAAAACTAAAGCAATCCGCATATGTGCAGCAATCTATACGTCAAAGTGTCAAATCAACTTCACGAAACTCAGAACAAGAAGAATATAATACGGATCTGTGTAACGCATTAATTTCGTCTAACACCATTAGCAAGATTAAATAATGTTAATTTGAAATCATTTTTGTAAAAATATTGCAAACATAATATACCTGACGAAAGTACCTTACGAAAAAAATTATATCACATCTTGTTACCAGCAAACAATAGCAGAAATTCAACAATTGGTAGGGAATAATTTTATTTATATCATGGTAGATGAAAGTACGGATAAGTGTGGCCGTTATATTGCCCATTTGTTAATAGGGATTCTTCATGAAGATATTGTAGGTAAATCATATTTAATTTATTAATAAGAACTTCAAAAAACAAATAATGTGACAATTGCCCAATTCGCTCAAGATGGTTTATCAAATTTCTTTTTACCTGGAAGTATACCTTGTGAAAAAAATTTACAAATGTTGTTCGATGCTGCACCATACACGATAAAAGCCGCGCAAATTTTAAACATTTTTTATAGTAACATTATTCATACCACTTGTTTAGCTCATGGGTTCAATCGTGTAGCCGAAGACATTAGGAATCAATTGCCTTTGATTAATGATTTAATAAGCAATGTCAAAAAAGTATTTTTAAAAGCACCTTTACGAATCCAATTTTATAAGGAGCGACTTCCCGGTGTTAAGTTGCCTCCTGAACCGATTATTACGAGATGGGGTACATGGTCAGAGGTTGCAATTTTTTTCGCCGATAATTTTGAAGGAATAAAAAATGTAATTCTTGAAATCACTGCTGACTGCATTGCTCTAGAAAACTGTAAAAAAATAGTAACATCAACAGAATTGCTACAAAACCTTTTGTATATTAAGTCAAATTATAGCTTTGTTTCAAGTTCCATTCGTAAACTAGAAACGCAAGGGATGTCGCTCTCGGAATCAGTCGAAATAGTAGACGAATTTGATATGCTATGTAAGAAGGTTAAGGGTATAATAGGTAATTCTATATACGATAAATTTGAAAAAGTGATAAATAAAAATGCGGGGTATTTGAAATTGATGAAAGTTCAGAAAATTTTGGAAGGTGAAACAATAAACGATTTCGACTTAAGTTAAAAAATGCACCAATTACATCTGTGGATGTTGAAAGAAGCTTTTCTATTTCGAAACATATGTATTCTGATAGAAGACAAAACTTTCTTTTACACGATTTTGAAAAACATTTAATTATAAATTGTTTTAAAAATACGTTGCGAAAAAATTTTGTGCAATAAAGTTAATGGTTAAATTTCTGCTCTTATTTATTTTATATAAAAATTTTGCATATTGTCGCAATTTTTTTGCATAAATGCCTCCCCAGGTTTATGCATATTTTCTCAAAAATCGATGCATATATATGCGCATACATTCCAGATTTTCTTTGCATATAATTCGGTCTCTACATATAAATATTGAGTGAATTGCGGTAACAAAAGACAGAATTCAAAATCAAAATTCTGACCTGAGGATGCTCGGCTAGAGAGAAACCGGTCGTGTGATATGTTATAGAATTTTGTGAGGATCAAGACCTAATTTTCTTGCTTTTTCCCTTTACATACTACTCACACAGAGTCAAATTATGGATTTTGTCAATACTTTATTTAAATTAAAAACGTTGTCACCTGCTTTAGATAGAAGCAGTGACGTTGCATTAGTAAAAATACTTAAAAAAAAAATTAGTCCACATTAAATAGTTTACACAAATAAAATTTTAATTACTTAATTCAAACGTTTGGTTCTCCATATACTTTTTACACGCCACCCAACTTGGAACATCCAGAATATAAGTATACAAGCAAATCCCTTTTAATCAGAATTTGGGGATTCATTTACTCTCACTTCTGCCATGAGGATAGCGAACCAATTTCTGAAAAATAAATATACTTCAACCACCGACTGATCCGCACGGATTTCCTTTGATGAGTTTCTCTACAGATTTTTTTTTTCCGATACTAAAATAACGGGAAAACCTTTTAAGCGTATTGCGATCCCTTCAATTTTCCAAGCAGAGGGTTTTCTAGGTCCAAAGGTCGGGAGGCATCACCGCCTCCCCTATTCTTGAAACTGCGTCGCATTTCAGCTACCATAATATGATGTATTTTCCTTCAAGGTTACATTGAAATATGTGTGCTTTTATTGATTAAATAGTTACAACGATATATTAAATTAATATTGAGAAACTGGACAGATAAAAGTTACAACCCACTAGAAAATGTCATATCGTGATCGAGGATATAAAAGAAAAATTTTTATCCTCATAACTCCACAAGTGAAACGTATAGTTAAGAAATTATGTGCGTGGACAGTTTTCTAGTATGTAAATTCTCTGAAAACACAATATACTCTTAGAACAAATAGTATAAATACTTGCATTGAAGTATACTTCCTCCAAATGAACATTGTTATTGTTGTAAGGAATAAATCTATGCAATCATAGTGAGAAAGTCTGTAGATTCAAAATAAAATCCTTATACGTTAGGTATAATGAATTACTATATAAAATTATTAAATGCTTTGTACTGAAAACATGAAATATCAAATTAAAATTACCATAATATTGAAACATTTGAAACGAATTTTACCCCACCATTTATTGCACTAAAACTTATCTGTCATTGGTTCCCTCTTTTTTAGGGGGGTTTAGGGGGTTTTGCATATACATACGCTTTACTTGGCGTCACTTTTTGATTGACCGGCGAACAGTGTTGTTGGTTGTGAGTGTAAGTAAATCTAAATGGATACCCTAGCCGTTTCACAGCTACTTAGAGAATGGGGTGGAATGAGGCTGACGCACAGATGCTACCATTAAAATATTCGAAGGTAAGCACGTGCGTGTTATCTAATATTAAAGGATTACTGGTTTAGAAAACTTTGAAATAATACTTAGAGTCAGCGCCATTGTGTCGATAATATATAAACATAGTAGGTGTGTACATTAACAAACATATGTAGGTATTTACTAGTTATTAGTTTTCAGTAGGTAATACCAGCAAATTATTATACTGATTGAAATTATATCAATAACCAACGCCGACTAGATATCAGGCCCAGGCATTGAGTGGGAAGTATCCCGAGAACACCGATTGCAACGACGGATACGCATAACATCTATACCTCTACGCATCAATATCCCGTGCGCACCCTGGAGTACCCCGATACGCTACCTTCTCCCAAACATTGTAAAAATATAAGGTATGACAGTAAATTTATTTAATTACATAATATTTCTTTATTTATTAATTTTCCGCTACCGAGGGTTTTTGATGTTACAGACACAAAATTAGTAGGTAATTATTACCCTTGAATAGTAGAAAAACTTAGATTAAGTAGGTAAGTATTATTAGTTCAATATACTTATATTTTGGAAGCAAATAATGGCAATACTTCAAACAATACTTTTATATACTTCTATCAAATGTACATAAATTATTAAGGCATAAATATAATAGTTTCTAGAAAATCTATTTGCTCATATCTAAAATAATTATTTTTGTGGTGAAAATATTATTATGTTCATAATGATTTTGGTATATTGATTTGAACAAAAAAAATATTTCGTCTAACAAATTCACGGGTTTGGAAAACTGAACAAATTTTATTCTCAATATAAATACATCATCTTCTTGCTTATATATGGGAAGTTATGTTATATTCAATGTGATGCATTTATATTGAAATTGAGTAATTATTTTTTTGTATGTAGGCAACACAAATTACAGTTAGAAAGGAGAATATTACTCTTTTTGTTTTGCTCGTGCAAGAAATTCATATTTCTTTAAAGATAGACACAAAATTGGACATAATAAACCTCCTTTATGATGACAATTTGTTAAATCAACCATTCTTGTATGTTACTTCAATATAAAAAATTGTAAGTCATTACGTGCTGGTCTCTGTTCGGTATATTTGACACAAAGTGTTGACAAATTAAGTCGAAGTAAATAGTTACAGTTGCATATTTATATTTTTAAATATATTTCTGACGGCCATAATGAAATGAATATGCGAATTTAACAATGTAGCTAACAGTCTACTATCCATTACTAGGTCGAGCTATTATGTACAGCCGCCATCTAAGAGTATGTCATAGGTTTTTAGTTCAGGCCTAGTGTAGAATATATTGATATGTCTGCTTTAAAAACGTGCCAGCCTTCGTTATTTTCTAGATACATTCATTGTATATATTAACCAAAACTTCTGCATGCCTTTATTTTGTTTGTTTAGTGGCAATTTCACTCACCATAACTAATACAGATACATCTTAAGTTTGGACCGAACACGGTTTTGAAGTGGTGTAAGAGGTAACGTAATATTAGAAGTTTTACGGTCTCCGTGTTAGTAAGAAAGGGATGGTGCTAGGCGGTAGGCCTCTATACTACTCAGATCAATTGTAGTGATTGGATTACATTTGTAGAACGAAATGAGTTTTAAATTTAATTTATATATTTTAATTTTATTGTTTTTGGAAACAGCTGTGACATTATAATAATAAAAAATCCACTCACTGCAATGTTTATGTGTTTCGAGAAATTAAAAAAAAGCACTAGCCAAATGTTGAATCACAGTGTTTTAATACTTATCCAATGAATTATTCATTTGAAAATAGTGAGAAGTATACAGCCAATGGGAAAATAACATCATAAACATTTATCAAAGAATACTTTATTTACAATTTTAACATGTTATTACCTAAACGACATTAATATTTTCGCAAAACCCTTGAATTAATATTTGGTATAATAACCATTATTGGTAATATACTCTGCTATTTTTTTTGTCATAGAAGCAACTAAATTTTCGTAATAATTAGTGACTCGAAATTTCTCCCAAATATTTTGCGGGTTGAGTGAGGTGTGCGGCATTTCTTTGTCGAACAGCATGGTACTCCAAATCCTCTCACTGTCTGTATGTCATATTGTGATTAGAATACCCGAAATACATTTACAAACTGGGATGCAAACGGTGCCTTGCTTATGTTAGACGAGCATATTTGGAGTATTTGAATGCGTTGGGTCCCTTAAAGCAGATATAATACTCTGGGTGACTCTGGTATATGCATATTGCCCTATGACATTTCTAAAAATTTCGATTGTACATACCCACACATAGACGCGTGCATACTGTATAGAGGATCAGCAAGACCTTGCATACGCCAGACTATGTGTGTGATGTTTATTAGTTAACTTCCCGTTTTGAGCGGAAACTGTCTAGCGATTGTTATGATCAAAGTGTAGGCGAACACTTTCAATTCATTATAAGTGCGACGTTTGCATACCAAATTGACCTACCAAATTTGGAGTTATCTAATGGTTCTATTGTGATACATATCGGTATTGTACATATGTATTTGCACCTGCATAAAGAGAGAAAATATATTCTTTATCGTTTTGACATGACTATATTAGAAATGTACAAGATTCTAGATTACTTCTGTATCTCTCTACCACGTTTGAATAAGTGAAAATAGTTGCTATTACTAATTAAATGTATTTAATATAAAGTAGGTAGCCAACGAATCATAGACTATAACAAACATACTTTTCGATTTTAATTTGAAACTAGTTGTTATATAATAATTACAGTCTTCATACAATACTTAAAGTGATATCCACAGTTTCACGGTTTAAGTTCATTAATTGTGCTATTTCTCCATTACTTTTACCGATATTGTGGTAAACCACTATTTGAGCACGTGTTTCTGGGGACAATTTCTTGTTCCGCCGCATAAATGTTTTTTAAAATATTGGACAGATTCACATGTTTTTACTACAACGTAATACAAAAGGTGAATGCAAACTAAATATTCATAAAACTAAAAGGATTACTAGTTATATTATATTAGTAGTTTAATATTTCTTGATAGATTATTTTCATGTATATATTCTGAAAAATAAGAACGAAATATTCACTTTAAATCGAAAACGAATCCCTATAGGATTAGAATATATCAAGATAACTTACCCAACGAGAGGATGCCTTGCAGTAACTTTTAATTGAATTTCATTAAGTCTTCCAATTAATTTGGCGATCAGATAGTTTCAGTTACCTGAATGAGTTAATATAGAATATCGATTGATATATTTGACTGACTGAATTCTGCTTTAGTTAGGCCAGCATTAAATCATTCTCATTCTGTAAATCAAGGGGCAACCTTTGATATGTTGTGGGCCAAACTTTAGTGCGCAAATACGTTCGCGGGCCGTGTTTAAAAGTAGTGTTCATAATTTTTAGCAATAGATATCAGACATGAAATAATACGATAATGTTATATCAAATCATTTAGTAACTGTCCTTGTTTTTGAAGTTTCAAATTTAAATCACTCAAATGGTCTGTAAGGTCGACCAGAAATGCTAACTCACATATCCATTTTGGGTCACTCAATTCAGATAGTGGTTTATCTTTTATTTGCATAAAATCTGCTATCTCATTCAAGCTCGTAAACCGTTTCAGCATTTTTCTTTGCTAACCATCTGACTTCACAAAAATATGTTACGTCGTCATATTCGGCTGATATTTCATCCAAAAACGCCTTGAACTGACGATGGTTAAGCCCTCAGGATCGAATAAAATTGATGGTTTTTACTACCACATTCATAACATTCTGGAGTCGAATGGACGTAGAACACAAGTTCTGTTGGTGGATAATGCAATGAAGGACTATCAAACCATCTTTTTGCACATTTAATTCAGTTGCTCTTTCATACAAAATTCCGATGAAACCTTTACGTAAGCCGACTATAGAAGGTGCACCATCTGTGCATACACCAACTAATTTTGACCATGGCAAACCAAAACTTGTGAATACCTTTTCAACTTCATTAAAAATGTCCTCTCCTGTAGTGGTTCCTCTCTCTTTATCAACACCTCGAATAAATATAGCCAGTTGAGCTGTGTCAGACAAATCGGTGCTCTCGCCTAATGCTATGGAAAATGATTCAAAACCAGCCATACGGTCAGTAAAAGTTGTTTTTATATCATTAGCCATCATTTCTATACGTCGGGCAAACAGTTCGTCTTGACAAACTAACTTTTTCAAATTCATTTTTTTTTCAGGACACAAAACACTGCAAACTTCTAACATACACTCCTTGATAAATTCTCCTTCGGCAAATGGTTTTAATGACTTTGCCAATTTTGAACTAACTATAAAGCTAGCTTTCACAACATTATGAAGTTGTGTTCTTTGTTTATGAAACATTTGCTGCTGTTTTTCCAAATTTGCGGTAAGCTTCTGGATTTTGTCTTTTCTTATTTGTCCTGTCAGTTAGTGCAGCATAGGATACTTAGTTGAGTAATGCCTCTTTATCTTGAAATCTTTCATCATTGAAATGTATTCATTACACACAAACAAATAGGCTTACCATTGTGCAAGATAAAAAAGAATTCTGCAATCCAGTTTTCTTGAAACTGGCGACCCTCTGCATCTACTTTTCGTTTCTTTCCACCAGACATGATTTTCGTTTACTTTTCGTTTGATAAACTTAATAACAAAATATAATTAGTAAGTACTCAAGTCACAAAGCAAATTGACGGCACTAGCAGTTCGTTAGGATATCGCTTGTCGAAGTTATCACCTCGGTAGCTCAAATAGAACTAAACTAAAGTTCGGCCCATCCACCCGCTTATATAGGCAAAATGAAGCAACGATCTAGAATCATCTAGTGTAGAACATTTGAGAAGCTATGATCTTTTGTTGCGCCGCCAGTGAGGCGGCAAACATCAAGGGCTTTGATGATCGCCGCCACTCGGCTTGCTGGCTCACTTGATTCCGCAGGGGCAAGCGACGAACCCCATATCATGCGATCTTCCTCATTTGGAGTGAGTATGAGTAAGTAGTGTAATATTTTTTTTTAATTGGGTTTTACAAAATGTCTCGCGGGCCGGATCAAATCTTACAACAGGCCGGATCTGGCCCGCGGGCCGGTTGTTGCCCACATATGCTGTAAATGCTTATATTTATTTACCCTTTTATTTTAAACTGGGTGTCCTGAGAAAAAAATCTTTGTTTTCATATATGTAGTTTTATGCTATTTCTACTAAAAATCTGGCTATAATCAGACGTTACCTTGCAGCTGTAGTAAGCTTAATAACATAAGATAATATATAACTCATCCAAAAAAAAAATGTTTTCGGTAGAAGCTAGTGAGAATAATACAATACGTACTGCTATGGTTTGGCACCCCGGGGGTTATAAATTCGGTGTTATGTTGTTATTAGAGATCAATCTTTGTCGATGCGTCGGGCAAATTCTCTCAGAAGTTAATATTTTATTTTTAACTAAGATTTTGTTAATAGATTTGTTTGATGAATTTAAGTATTTTATTGTACAGCTGTTTAAAGTAATTTCACTCATTTGTACTTATTGCCTTCGTCAGTGTTGTATATATATTTTGTTCATTGTTATATTCAAGAGTATTCTCTTTGCATTTTATGCGCTGCGATTCACGCATCTATTTTGTTATATGTATGCGATGGAGGGCCTCTCAAAAGGTAGTTCGTTAAAAGTTTTCCGTAAGTACATGTGTTTATTTTCTTTGATGCCATTTTTGGTAAATTCATTTTTATTTAAAATGTAGTTCGGTTTAATTGAATTTTATCAGCTTTCAAGGAACTCTTATATTAATTATTGCTGTTGTGTTTAATTGTGCACATTTTGGATATAAGATCAGTAATTTTTGTAATTTGTTTTAGAAGATGTCGTTGTTTTAGTTTTAAGAGTTAAATTTTTCCGTTTCTAGTTTTCATATTAGTTTTCCTTGTTAATCACCTCGTGTAAGGTGAGGAGAAGCATTGTGCTTGTAATTTAAATTCAATTGTGTAAATTTAATTTTGTTGGTTTAAAATTTTTGAAACCACGTGGATTTTTTGTGCGATTTGGATTTTCTTCTAGAACAAATCTACCATTTTGTTTGAAAGGATTTGCATCGTCCTTTTTAATTGTAGATTCATGCAGGTTTTTGTTTTCGCCAGAATCTTATATTCATGGTTTTCATTTTCCCTGCGAAATTGTAATTAAATGTTTTTTTTTTTTTTTTTAATAATAAATTTTGATATTTTCACCCACTTTTTTACTTTTCATGATTAGATTAGTAACCCTGAAATTAGAGTTCTTTTGCGCCCTTTTAATATTTATCCGCTGAGCTAGTAAATTGTAATTTAAATCATTTTTTTTTTATTTTCAATTTCATTTTACATTTATGCTTGTACCATCAGTACACAGCAGTACGTACACAATTTTTAAAAAAACTTTTCTTGTTTTAAAAGTGATACTTTGCAAAATCGCCCAAATTCCGTTTAATTCGATTATTTCCGTTTATCGAGTTGAAGCAACGAAGCTTACAAATGGTCTCTTAACTCGAGAGAACATTCTATTCTACGTTAGACTGCTTCTATTCTTTATTCTTTTTTTTTTTCGTTTTCAAATTACGCCTAAACATGCTGGCGCGTTCGTTCCGGCAATTACTAGCCCCTCGGAAGTTTATCTAACCTGAAACACCGACATCAAGGAGTATATACGGTTTCGTAGAAGCGACCCGTGGAACAACCACACTCGGCAATTAGTGAAATTACAAGCGCGTTAGTACTGGGTGTAAAGTTCACGGACACTGGCAGACGGGTAATTATTTTCTGTGCGTTTCTAGGCAATGTCTATCAAGGTATTGCGTCAATGTCAACGCCATTCATACGCCATATGTATACGACGAGATTGCAACATTTCACGTTCACATACAATAAAATATTTAATTTAGCAATCACGTTTAGAATTATAATTAAGATTTTAGGTAAGTAAGTAGTCTAAATGGATGTAGTTCCTCCCATACAAAATAATTTTATTTTATTTACTTTAAAGAAGCGACATAAATAAAATCCCTTGATGGACTAAATAAAAGACAATAAATGCGAAATTTACAAAATCAAAATGAAATACAAAATGGCAACAAAGATATACAAAAATACGTCTACTCACGTCAATAGTCGAACAAGGAAGTCCTTAACAAAACAACAATTGTTTTTCTTACAAAAATCCCTCTGTCAAAATCGTACAACGCAGTCGTATTACAATTCAACGACAATATTGAATAGAATCCGCATTAAATCTACACAAGCAAACAATAGACAAATAAATGAATGGAATTAATTAAACAACTTAACACTAAATGAATTAAAATGAAACAATAAACTCTTGCAAAAATAAACTGAAACAAAATTTGTGGAAAACTCGCGATAAACTGAATCAGCTGTTTTAAGCAAAGAAGACAACCAATAAATAACCGAAAATATGCAACTTGAAATACACTTCGCGAAATGGGTTGCCTAAACCACAGCAGTATGTACCAGAACAATACATACTGTTAGGATAATTCTATTTAATTTGTGAGAAAAAAGACAAGCTTATTAGGAACACTGCTAATTATTTTCGGCTATTCCAACTAAAAACGTTTGTCACCCTTTAACACGGTATAAAGTTTTTTGGTAAAAGTTTTAGGTAGTTAGCTAGTTAGATTGATACTTTTGTGAATTTGTTGGAACAGCAAGCTTTATTTAATTTTTATTAATTTCAGGAAAATTTTTACTACCGTCTATAAGATGTAGATGAAGAAAAGATAAACCAGAATTACAAAATTTTAGTTTTATGAAACAAAATAAATAAATAAAAAATCTATATATAAAACTAATGCATTTTCTCATAAGCCATTAGGATCCTTATCATTGCCTCATCGCCATATTCAGCGCTGCTAAAATTTTAATACTCCTATATACATTCCGAGTTGGCATCGCCCATTGGCTCGGTTATAGGCCCAGTAATGACGGCGTTCCTAATTATTATGTAAATTTCTAACGGAATCCCTAGCAGTAAGAGGAAACGAGGAATCCGCCCTCGCCTTTATTTAAATTCGCTTGTGAAGGGTTTAGAGTAGCCTCGACCGATTCTCTCAAATATTTAATCTATAGATTAGAAGTTCTTGAGCGCGACCATCGCGCTACGCTACTCGGGGACAGTTAGGAGGGATTGAGCCGCTCTATAGCGCTCATACAAGAGCAAAAACGTCTCATGAAAACTGGAGTGCATTTTTTCATTTTTTCCTGAGCTTCTTTTAATCTTATAATTGCCTTATATGTATATTAAGACCTCCTACAACCTTAGATAAGACCTGGACCCTGCTTTACGTTTCGGAGCCTATCGCAATGACTTTAACTAAATGGATGCACCCGAACTAACCCATCGGAAAGAAAGGAAAATTCAACACAATAAACAGCTCCTGGAACTACTTAGACTATTCTTAGCAAGAGCTTAAACAATTAGCTGTCGCAGGAACGGTTTAAGCTGTTCCAGGAACTGTTTAATCTGTTCAAGAAGCTGTTTAGGCTGTTCCAGGAGATGCTGATGCTATTCCCGGAACCGTTTAAGCTAGTGTCGGCTCGTGACAACATTGAGTGGTGAAGCCAATTCCCCCTCCCCTCCTCATTTTATTAATTTTACAAACTTTTGAATCTGTTTAGATCAGCTTGCAGTAACTTATTACCAAGTTTATTGCTAACTTAAACAATACCGACACAAAAGGTTTAATGTAGACAAATTTAGAAGCGATTTTAAAATGAAAAATACATTAGGCTCCGCATAAATATAAATATTAAAGTATTTCCTTATTATAATTGCATATATTTAGTTTTTAAGTGGACGTACAAGGGCCACTTGTTTACATTTCCCCGCCTAACTAACGCAAAACTATTCAGGTGTTTTTGTGACTTTATATCGACAAAAACATAACACAATACAGAGCACGTGAGTTATTTAAGCGTAAATCGTGGAGTAAAATATAATGGTTACTCTAGGCGTAAGTGGATATATTTTTACGAAAAAATGAGAATCATATTTCTTATTTTCTTAGTTTGTTTTCTATGAAACAGCTGTTACTCTTTGTGAGGGTCCACGTGAAAATTCAAATTTCTCACTCTTTAAAACCGACACTTTTATCCAACAAACAGATGACGTCAAGTGGGGCGTGGTTTTGCATAATGTTAAAATAAGAGGTTCTATACTGAGAAAAAAATTTAATAAGTATAAATGAAAATATAATTATCGTAAGTAAGAAGTTCAGCTGACTAGGGGACAAAAGCACAGATTACTTAGCACTAGTAAAAAGAGATCCTAAACACTAATACTAACAAGAAGCAATCAAAGTTACTTGCGATCCGCTTCATACCGGTAACTTATGAAGTTACTTATGATAATTAAACTGAAGTAGTTAATCCAAAGAATATATGCAGTTGCAGTAAGTAAAAGATTTGCCCATGTCCAGTAGTAGGTGTATTGCTGTGAGTGAACTATTCTATAATGGCTATTACACTTTCATTATTAACCTCAATTAATGTAAGCTATTTGGATTACTTGTGATAAGGAAACGGTATCATTAATGCACATTCACTAAATACCCAATATAAGTATAGAAGGTAATGGTTTGCTACAAATATACAATATACTTACCTTAAATTTGTTGTTCATTGACAGTTAGTACTCTGTATGAATAATTGATAACGTAGAAATAGAAATTGGGGGTCTATGTCTCACAAAACGCTATTCAGTAACTTTTTGCGACTGGTTTAGTGTCTAAGGGCATATCTTCAGGCCAGAATTGGTATTCAATGTTAAGTTAGTTTTGGATAGTTTTTAACAGTGATTATATATCAATTCTGGCGTAAAGATTAGGCACGAAAACGGTCCCAAACCGTTAATATACAAAATTTTGTGAAATATACATCCTCAAATTTATTTCCACGTTATGCATTTATGGATTTCATACATATCTTAAGACTCGTTTTAAGATTGTACAATGTTAAACAGCAATGTGGAAAGATGCCTTATATTCTCCTATGAAACTAATAAGGATGCAATAAAAAAAGCGCATGGCACCATACTCATCTCTTACCGATTTGCGAATTGTAAAAGAAATCTATATAACATGTTAGACGATGAGTTAGTATAAGTTATTTTAATATAATTAGTAGAAACGCAAAATGTTAATAACCATGAAAGAAAACGTAATTGTTTCTTCACTCTATACATATCTTTTGAAATACAAATACTTTAATTTAAACTATACCGTTAATGATTTTACTAACTACTTAATATATAGCCTACAATTAATTTACAATATTATCTCATGTATGTACCATCCTTAAGAAATTATTGAAGCTCCACAAATCTTCGATTATTTATGCAATCGAAACTATAAGTACTGCGTACCGAGCAATTCGTAATTCAGAATTGTTTGCAAATAATTTCTAATTATTATTTCAGTGTGTTATAGCTTTGCATTAATAATCAAAGATTTGTGGAGCTTAAATTTGCATTTAATTTGCTAAATATGATACATAATACTTATTATTTAAGAAAAAAAGCAATGTTATTAGTAATAGTTTTATTTTGTAGAGGAAAAACAAATATTAATGTAATGAAATGTTTAAGCTATATAGTAGCTTTAAATGCATTAATAATCGAAGATTTGTGGAACTTAAATTCGCATTTAATTTGCTAAAGATGATACATAATACTTATTATTTAAGAAAAAGAGCGGTATTATTAGTAATAGTAATTTTGTAGAAGACAAACACAGTGACTCCCTAATATTAATGTAATGTATATTTAAGCTACATAATAACAGCAAAGAACAAGTAAATAACCGAATAACCTGAACAGACGTTTCAAAACAATAAGCTTTAGAAGGATAACAGTTAGGTACTCCTACTGATTGAATGGAATCCTTATACAACTTGCCAGTACTTTTAACTTACTTGTTTATCATTAGGAAGGGTGCATATCAAAAGATGATCCACGTATGTTACCACTGTAAAATTCATTTAAGTAGTGGAGTTGGAGCTCTAAGATAAAAGCAATTCTTCTTTCTAACTTCTAACACAGGTATTATCGAGTATTAATAATAATCAAACACCCTTATTAAGCACGGGAGGTTTATGCGCCTACGTGATTCAACACGATAATTACCGATGCTGCCCGAAAACACTTGAGCTGCAGCAAACCTCAAATAATCATAGTTGTGGCAAGTTGCTACGTATTGCTGTGTACTGATGGTATGTACCAGCATAAATGCAAAGTGAGAAGTAAAAAAAAATGAAAAATAAATTTACTAGCTCAGCGGATAAAAAAAAGCCGCAAAAGAACTATTTATCTCAGGGTTACTCTCACAATTAAACTAATCATGAAAAGTAAAATGTGGGCGTTTGAAAATTTGACTTTCAAAATCACACCAACAATTGAAATGGTTGAATCAAAAATTAAAGAACAGAAATTTTGAATGACGTTAATAATCACAAATATTATTATTATAAAAAAAAGAAAAAAAAACATATAGTTACAATTATGCAGAAACAAAACCATGAATTTAAGATTCTGGCCGAAAACAAAAACTGCATGAATCTACAATTAAAAAGGACAATGCAAATCCTTTAACAAACAAAAGACAAATTTGTTCTAGAAGAAAATCCTTTTTACACAAAAATCCACGTGGTCTCAAAATTTAAAACAACCTAAATTAATTTAAACGTGGACAAAACAAGTAAATTTATAAAATTGAAATTTAATTTTAAGCGCAAAGCTTCTTTTCACCTAAACCGAGGTGATTAACTAAAAACTAATTTGAAAACTAGAAAACGAAAAAATTAAACTCTTAAAACTAAAAAAAAAAATACCTTCTAGAACAAATATAATAAAAGATCTTACATCTAAATTGTGCACACAATAATATAATGCCAATTATTATAAAACGAGTTCCTTGAAGGATGATAAAATATACAAATTAAACGAACAAAGCTTTAAAATTAAACGAAATTACCAAAAATGGCAGCAAAGAAAATAAAATAACAATCTACTTACACGCTATCGTTCAAGTAACTGAGCTGCAAGGTTAAACACGGTCGCATATATATAAAATTTACAATTGCGTGCGCTCGCAACGCAGAATTCGTCTAAGAAAATTCTAGAATATAAACTACAAAATATACTACAATACTGATGAACGCAATATGTACAATTGAATGAAATTAATTTCAATAACTGAACAATTAAAAGAATAAATAAGATCAATTCAATTAACGAAATCTTAAACAAAAATAAAATATTAATTTCTGAAAGAATTTGCCCGACACATTGATAAAGATTAATCTCAATAAATAAAATATAACTGAATTTACAAACCCCGGGGTGCCAAACCACAGCAGTATGTATGAAAATACATGAGTTTAGCAGCAATCAGTATAGTAGTTACTTGTACTAACAAAAGCTGTAGTTAGATACAGTACCAGTAGTCACAAGTAATACGTTACTTACCACAAATCAACAGTTTGATTACGATTATTACACAAAAATTTGTCAGGTACGCAGTGTAATAGCCGTTAATAAAAGCACTATTTACAATAAAAACTTGCATTCAGGAAGCTGGGTTTAGTTGCAAGTATTAATTGAGGAGAATAGTTGCAAGTAGAACTTTATCTATTGTAAATGATTTTTTTATCAAGTAAACACTTTACTTAACCCATTTTTCTCAGTGTACGTTTGAATTTAGTTTAGAGTACTTATCTGACGAAACAGAAATAAATAATAAATTAATAAAGTGTAAATCACAGAGTAATTGTGGTTTCATTGATTATTTATTTATTTACATCAAGTAAAGGCGAAATAAATTCAAAACTCTACCACGTTCACCTATTTCGTATTAGCAAATTCACATCATTCCTACACAAAACGAAAGTGGTATTCTCCCGCATCGCGCACCTTTAAATAACAAAAGGACGGAATCCGAAGCGGGGCGCGATTAAATGCATTCTTCTGCGTCCGCGTCCTCACTCGAAAATCGTGCGAAACAAAATCCATGACAATGCATTTCTTTTGTTGTAAAACGGACGAAAGCGTTGTTGCGGGACGTCACATTCGACAAGAAAGCGAGTGTTCGTCGTTATTCCGATTGCATTTTCGACGCGCACATTAAATTACCGCCCGACTGCTTCCTATAAGGCGATGGGAAAGTTAATTTTCGAGCCGTGAAACGCAGTAGTCGATCGTGTCGACCGATTCGCCGTTCTAGAATCGTAAAATTGAGCCCCGTGAATTGTCGACCGATAGATATAAATCCGGATTTAACGATTCGGAAAAGCGCGTGTTACGTAATGATAATTTATTGGGTATGTGTCGGTTGGTGCCTGTTGCTAAAAATTAATTTGATTTATAGCGTACGTTACACTCTGACAGACGTGTATAGATACTTAATATGGTATACTCTAAAAAATGCAGGAAACTTTACCCACTTAAAAGTATAAATATGCATGAGAAATGGTAAATATCATATAACTGGGGTAATTTTGCAAGGTAACGCGTTTTTGGATATAGTCTGTCCATTGATATAACGATTTAATTAATGATGTTTATCGGCACAGAAAAAAAATTGTTGTCAAAAAACTAACAATTGTAGAACAGTTAACTACAATTTGTCGTGGGAATACGACTGGCTACAAATTACACGATTGTAGTTTAGATTTACAACAATATTGTATTTCTATTAAATACAATATTGTTGTAAAAGTTACTGAAAAATCTATTCCAAGCGTTGACACAATAGTGTATAAATTTTAGTTACATACATTGTGCGAAAAATCACCTTATTAGGAAGTAAAATTTAATATAAATTTTCTTACTATTTACTACACTTCTGTGTGAAAAAAAATACAACAATATTACTCTAATGATTGCTACAAGCTTTCAAGGTAAAATCAAATATTTGCGCCTCAGATAACACTACAATTTTGTAGTAAAGAGTAGAGGTGGGTCGGATTCGTATGATTCATCAGTATATTCGATTCCCATATATGATTCGTACGGTACGAATCTTTACTATTTATACGGATTTGTATCAGCCGATACGAATCATTTCGGTTTATACGAATCCGTATCGATACGACTCTTGTATACTAGTATAGTCAAGGAGCCGGAGTCAGAGTCGCATACAGCTCGTTTAGTAGAGAGTCGAAGTTCAGATACTGTTTGCCAATTGGAGATAAATAGATGTATAGATGATCCTCTTTTCAGATGAACTGAAAATCCTTTGCTTTGGTGGAAAAAATAAAAAATCAATATATCCAATATTACTTGAGGTAATGAGAAAGAGATTATCTATACCCGCTACATCCGTACCCTGCCAACGTATTTTTTTTTAAAAGTGTACAAATAGTGACAGATAAACGATTAAGATAAATTCAAAGACGGTATCATATCTGCTTTTTCTTAATTTTAATATAAAAGATTGAATGTCTACTCATATCTTATATCTATCCTATAGCTATGTATGTGCCTGTATTCATCAAGACAATTTTGTGTTTAACCTTTGCTGAAATTTTGTTATTAACAAATAATAAAACAAAATAATCCATTATTGCTTTATTTTGTTTTATTTTACGAAAATATTGATTTACTTTTTTATTTTTTGCAAGATCCTTAGAATAAAGTGCAAAGAGTGATTAGAATTCTAATCACCCGTTGTTAGTACAAAAAGTTATGAATCATCACAAATCTATATGAATCTTTTACAATATTTGGATATTATGAATCGTATTATACGAATCTTTAATTTTGGAGTCGTTAGGATTCGAATCAGTAAAAGATTCGAATCGCCTACCGCTAGTACGAATCATATTATACGAATCTTTAATTTTAGCAGTCATTAGGATTCGAATCACTAAAAAGATTTGAATTGCCCAGCGCTGGTACGAATCCTTTACGGTCTTTCGGTACGAATCACATTATACGAATCTTTAATTTTAGGAGTCGTTAGAATTCGTATCACTAAAAAGATTCGAATCGCCCACCGCTAGTAAGGAGTACTAGGTGTTGTATCAATAATAACACATTTAAATGCAAAATTTTATTAATATATGAGTAAATAATATCATATTAAAATATAACAGTGTGATAAACATATAACATGTAAATATAATGATGTATTTATATTGAAAATAAAATTTGTTCAATTTTCCAAACCCGTGAATTTGTTAGACGAAAAATGTTTTTTGTTCAAATGTAATCGATGTACTAAAATCATTATGAACATATAATATTTTCAGCACAAAAATTAATTATTTTAGATTTGAGTAAATAGATTTTCTTAACCGGAAACTATCGTATTTATGCCTTAATAATTTATCTACATTTGATAGAAGTATATAAAAGTATTATTTGAAGTATTGCCATTATTTGCTTCCAAAATATAAGTATATTGAACTGATAATACTTACCAGCTTAATCTAAACATTTCTACTATTCAAGGGTAATAATTACCCTACTAATTTTGTGTCCGTAACACCAAAAAACCTGGGTAGGGGAAAATTAATAAATAAAGAAATATTATGGAATTAAATAAATTTACTGTCATACTTTATAGTTTTACAATGTTTGGGAGAAGGTAGCGTATCGGGGTACTCCAGGAGGCGCACGGGATATTGATGCGTAGAGGTATAGATGGTATGCGTATCCGTCGTTGCGACCGGTGTTCTCGTAATACTTTCCACTCAATGCCTGGGCCTGGTATCTAGTCGGCGTTGGTTAATGATATAATTTCAATCAGTGTGATAATTTGCTGGTATTACCTACTAAAAACTAATAACATATGTTTGTTAATGTACACACCTGCCATGTTCATATATTATCGACACAATGGCGCTGACTCTAAGTATTATTTCAAAGTTTTTTAAACCAGTAATCCTTTAATATTAGATAACACCTACGTACTTACCTTCGAATATTTTAATGGTAGCATCTGTGTATCAGCCCCATTCCACCCCATTCTCTATGTAGTTGTGAAACGGCTGAGGTAACCATTTAGATTTACTTACACTCACAACCAGTAACACTGTTCGCTGGTCAATCAAAAAGTGACGCCAATAAAAGTGTATGTATATGCAAAACCCCTAAACCCTCTAAAAAAAGGGAACAATGACAGATAAGTTTAGTGGCAATAAATGGTGGGGTAAAATTCGTTTCAAATGTTTCAATATTATGGTATTTCAATTTGATATTTCACGTTTTCAGTACAAAACATTTATATTTTATATAGTAATTCTTATACCAAACGTATAAGGGATTTTATTTTCAATCTACAGATTTTCTCACTATGATTGCATAGATTTATTCCTTACAACAATAAGGATGTTCATCTGGAGGAAGTATACTTCAATGCAAATATTTATACTATTTATTCTAGGAGTATATTGTGTTTTCAGAGAATTTACTTCTATGTTCTAACCAACAAGATTTAGTTCATTAAAGTATATATTAAGTTTCGATTTCTGAATAAATAAAAATATTCAGATTGATAATAGATTTCTTTATGTGTAGCTTCTAAGGCATTACCATTGGTTAGTTCATATAAAAAGATGCATATTAGCCATTTCTATCCCACTTTGGTTTTTATTTCTGAAATTGCAATATAACTTTACGCGAAAAAAACCGACGTCACATTCAAACAATCGTAAAATAATTCTCTACACCGATAAACCGACCATGATCACTATTTCAACTGATTACATCGACGTCCTAATCCGTTTTTTCTGCTAGATTCCTATCCCGGCTCGATCAATCGAAAACACAACGAAATCGCTGCCAGTGTGCGTTACAAATTAGATACGCAACCGTCGAAACAACAAAAATTCACGCTCGATTTGATTATTGCGCACGAAATTAAAAAAAAAAGGACTACATCGAGCCATCCCCCTATGGGAACACAGTCGAAAGCCGAAAGATAAAAGGCAACAGATAAAAATTTGATGTACGACTTGTTGCTGTCGGCAACAGTAATAAATCTTCGGCAAACAGACAGGACGTAGACAAAATCGATATGGTGATATGTAAGTACATATATGGAGAGATTGAGCGTCGACTGGCGAGCTGACAATATGTCGTGATGATTATAATTTTGGAAGCGTTAAGGCGAACGAAAATGGAAACGTTGTTTCGTTCAAGTTTCCGACGTTGGACAGGTTAACAGAAGCTTTCGTTACGAAATGGATCAAATTGCTCAAGGGAAGTTTGTTGCTTTGATCAGGAGATGTCTTGCAACGTTCAGCGCCTGCAATTAACTAGTATTAACTCTAGCCATTTGTCTTTAAGGTGCTTTAACGCTTACAAAAAAATGCTTTTGATATACAAATCTTGCATACCGGTAAAGCGATTTGCTGCGTCCGTTTATTAAAATACAATTTATGTTCTTTCTTTTATTTTAAAGTGTAGTTTGTCGTTTTACAAAGTGTGTTAACAAGTCTTATACGATTTTATTTATATATTTTAAAATTACTTTTTTATTATTTATTACGGTGACTTATTTTAGACTGTTTTTCTTACATTGTGAGTATTATAACTTTTTAGCCTTTTTTTTACTTATACATTTTCTATTTATTAATTTAATTATTTTGGTTAACAATAATTTACACAATTTTTTAATCTTTTATTAATTTTAAACTTCAACATCTAATTAATTTACATTGTTATTTCTTGTTGTATTTCTTCAGCTGACCTGAAGATGGCCCTTAGTGGATGAAACCGGTTGTCGTCATTAAAGAATTTATGAGAAATTGGACCATTTACTTTCATTTACCTTGCCAAAAAGTATTATGTTTAAATTCAAAACAGCAAATCATTAGCATGCGGCAAAAACAGGTATAACAGCAGAACACCACTAACGACTCCGGACCGGCTCCAAACATAATCCTTTCTGGTTGAGTCCATATTCCCAACTATAGCAGTTGCATGATGCCTGTTGAAAAGATATGATTTGAACAAATCGAGGGCGGTCCCATGGATGCCATATCTATTCATTTTTCTCAACAGTAGATTATGATTTAATAGGTAAAATTCCAAATGCCAGCAGCTATTTGCTTACTGTCTAAATCGTTGTAAATATGATTCAAAACAAACAGTTTCAGGTGATAAACAAAATGTTTTTTTTTATATAAAAAATATTTCGATCTATTATTTAGATTTTTTCATAAACTTTATTAAACGCAGGCAACAGAGCTATCGGGTGGTAATTATCCAAGTCAATGTGCTTACCCTGTCCACTTGTGTCGATTAAGTAAATTAATCTGTTAAGTTTACAAAATCTGTAGTAATAAATTATTTGAGTAATGCATTTCTAGAAATTTGATTTCTTATTTTGACAAAAAAGTTTATTAAGGAAACTATGCTATTTTCGCTATTCCAAGTAACAAAATCGTTTAAGAAAATATAAAGTATAAAGCTTTTCGGTAACAGTTTTCGGCAGTTGTTACATTAACATTTTTTTATAGATCTTTTGGAACGACAAGATTTATTTGTTAATTTTAACAATTTTCTTATTACTGAGCGCTTTTATTTTCAAAAGTTGTTTGTTCATTTGTTTTTCTTGGTTGAGATTTGATTATTTTATCATAAATTTTGTTTGCAACGTACTAATAAAAGATTTAATGACCAAACGTATTGTTTTTTGTTATTTTGATAAATCTGAAATATTCCGAATGATTCAACTGTCCAGTTAATTTTGTATTTCAGTTTATTTTACGCAAAGCTTTAGTTCCCAAAAAAAAACACGACAGCAAATTTAGCTGAATTAACTAACATTTAATTAAGTTCATGTAAGAAAATAATACACTACTCGCCAAATTTAATGCATAATTTTAAAAAGAAATAGCTTTAGTTTTTTGAATGTCTTGATCTCATATATTTTTATCTCTTGTTTTTTGCCGTTGTTTTATCTATAAAATTGTAAAAACGGTGGTATTTTTTTGCTTCTTTTTGGCAAGAATTCTAGAACGTGATAAAAATCAAAGTGAGAATCAAAAAAGATCAAGTGAGAACGTTAATTGCCAGTATAATGGATCGTTGTGAAGCTGTTATTAACTCAAGAGGTGGAAATACTGGAAGTTTAGTTTTTGTGGAAATTAGCATTTCTTTATTTCTTTATTTTTTCGTATTTTTTTTTATTAACTATGCAAATGTGCATAGTTAATAAAAAAATTATTTTGCTTTACTTCTTTTACGAAAATCCAGTATTTTTTCTATGAAATCTTTAAAAATTAACACTAAAAACAAAATTGCATTCCAAAAATTTATTTATAATGTGTAAAACGGGAATTTTTGAATTATGCGTTAAATTTGGCGAGTAGTGAATTATAAAACATAATGATAAGCTCAAGCAGCGATGAATTAATTATTTGACATTCTTTAATCCAGTTTACGAAGTATACCATATCTATAAACCGCTAAAGAAATGAGGTCGAAACAGGGCTGCCGAATGGCACATTTAACACTCTAAGCCACCCACCATTCTTGATAAATTAGATTTTCTACCAAGGTTGTAGTGGTTATTGGAAATTTCGATTTAATCATAACGCTTTCTACGAAAGCGGACCGGATCTGATACGATCTATTAAAGGTGTCATTTTATTGTTGAACTAACTAAATAGAGATTAGTTGTTATTGATATTCTATTTAAAGTTAAATTAAACCGAACATGTATTCATAAGTAAGATAGTATTAGAAAACGTTTTTTATTAATAAATGAGTACTCTAAGTTTTATTAGACTTTTTTTTTTGGATTGTAAAAACGGTTTCAGGCGAGTTTTAGTATTTTTTAAAACCGTAATAATAAATAGAAAAAAAGAAATTTGAATTGAATTTGAGCATGTTGCACTAGTATTGTGCCGTCGCTATATAGGTCAATCACTAGTTAATGTAACCTTTGAGGTTTATAAAGAAGCAACAAATTCCGGAATTGAAAGTGGAATTCAGTTACTTTCAAGTTCTATATATTATTCAAAGTGAATTTAAATTACGTTATAGTAACATATAGCAACTTGATAGTCGTTTTATAGGGGATGGTCACGCGTAATTTTTAGGATAAAGGTAGTGTTACTGCTACCATTAGTAATTTACTTTCAGAGTTATATACTTCTAAGTTATATTACTTTGAATACGAAAACGTAATGCCAGTAAAAAAAATGGATGCGCTATTACAATATGCATCATGGGGACAATATATAAATAAAGCAAGATTCAACCAACACAGGATCCAAATTTTTAATTTATATTTATCTTTTTAGTTAATAAGAACAGAGTAACGTACATTTTCTTGACCTACATGCTGAAAAAAAACAAAAGTGTTACTAACAGTTATCATTTTTATCAATAAAACTCATTGCATTTGAGGCGAGCGAAATCTTTAAGAGCTATCGGATTAATATTCACCAGCAAAATGCTTTTTTAATTTTATGTCGTCATTGATACAAAATTCACGATTCAATAAGTAGCCTAACGAATTAATTTATTTTAATATACAACATAGACCATCCATTATTAATTCTACACAGTTAGAGTTGGAAATGTTATAAAATCATAAGAAGGAAATAGAACAGTAACTATGAATTGCAATGCCATATAGAGTAAAAATTACTTTCAAGATATGCAAAACAACTGTTTTCGATACCTGATTTTCATTATAGACGCTTTTCTTGTATTCTGCTCTTGACGCACTTCCATCCAGCTGAATACTTGTTGTGAATGTGGAATATTATTATTGTTATTGTGAAAAATCGAGGTTATGATATTTTGCTTTTATGTATTTGCTTTAATAGTAGACATTTTTCCTTTAAATTACTGCGTTTGCGCACACGGGCGTAAAATCTTTTATAGACAATTCCACTTTCCATAAATTTACTATTTACTACTTGTTTCTGTGCCATGATACATATGTAGGTACATAGATTATATTTAGAACAAAATCACCTCAATATCCGCATAGTTTTAGTACCTACACTATATAGTATTAGGCGTAAAAGGTAAAAAGCGAGTAAAAAGGAACCTTCCACAAATTGCACTTTACGACATCGTCAAACTTCGTAAATGAAAAATCCCCAGCCTTTGGCGCGTATGTCTATCGTACCTGTCGTGTGCTGCTCCTCCCATCCGTGTACTCACGTGAGACGAACATCAAATAAAATGTTTGTGTGTAGTATAGACCCGGTTTTACGATTATTTTTAGCGTCGACGGATATCAAGTCGCTTTTGTTGAACGATGGCTTTTTTTACTGCTTACCTGCCGTCGTGTTTAGTGTGTAAACAAGTAACGATATATTAATCTGTTAAACTGGTTCTGTGATCTCTCCATTAATCTTAGTTAAAGAGGAATTAGAAAAAAAGCGCTTTCTATTACAGAGACGGTTGTAAATACAATAAAGGTTTTTCGTTAACAATATTCAAGTTAATGTAAATCTTCCCCCTTTTATATTATTCCTGTAATGCAGTCATTCTCAAACTTTTTACCTCGCGAAATGTCGTCTTATACCAACTCAATATAATTGCAGGCATCTAAACATTTGACATTAATCACTCCTTACCTAAAGAAACTTAAAATAATTAGGAAATGTAAAGTTGTTTAATCTTCTTGCCCGTATTTAGTTAAAATAATGAATTTTCAGTATTTACAGATACATTAAGGTATACAAAGCCTTTTTAAAACGTTGTTCCGAAAGGGCCAAAAAGGTTTGTCAGCAAGCTTGTTATGGGCCAAGGGTGTAGCTTACTGCAAGGTTAATATGACAGCTTGCTAGTTGACACAGACAAGGTTTTTCCCAAGTAAGGTTACAGGTAAGCTTGTCGTAAAGCACTGTGGTAAGGTTACCTATGGGCAAGGTTCCCATAAGCTTGTATGTAACGATGATGACAAGGTTGGAATGATAATGTTGACCAAGCTTTAGAGAAGCCTGTACAAACTCTCTTGATAAAAGGTTTGTAACAATCAAAACAAATAGGATTGGATTATTAATTTCTTCTTTTTCTGGTTTCTAGGTTCATAAAAATATATGAAATGTACACTTAAGACGTTTGTTTTAATTTCAAGGCTTTTCAAGATATATAAAATATAAATTATAAAATGGTATCATTTTTTTTTATTTAATAAACAAAACATTGTTTACATGTTTTGATTATGATTTAATCATTTTTAACAATTTACTTACTTATAAGTTACACATTTACATTTTATTTTTATATGTTAATTGAAAGCTTTTTGAAATGCAAAGGTGAAACGTCCTTATTAATGTATTTCCATTTTTGACATAAAAACGCCCAGAAAATGAAGAAATTAAATACCCAATTCCTATTTGTTTTTGATTGTTGTTAAGCTTTTATCAAGGTTTGTTTAAGCTTTCTTAAAGCTTGGCTATAGTCAAGAAAAGGAGTTGGGTATATGACCCTCTTTCTTTCATGTGACTTTGAAAATTACTAAATATTTTAAAGGAAAGATATAACCAGCAGCTGAAACCAAAATAAATTTCGTAGCAAATAAAACTTTATGTAACTTCAGTGTTTCCAAAAATGTTTTTTAAAACAAAATTATTGC
>RXPK01001458.1:0-121658 GCA_004143645.1 Protaetia brevitarsis
AATAATTTCGGAAAAATACCTCTATTATATATTGTACTGTTTCCCCTTAGGGCAATATTAGCAGTAATACCGTCTATACCTAGCGCCTACGTGGATTTATCTACGAAATTATTTTCACTACATTAGACACTTGACTCAAGGTAGGTATATAGAAATACCTACTAATTTATTCCATTGACACTCCTTTAGCTTGAAGCTTATGAGTAAAGATCCAGTTATTTAACAATTATTATTAAGAAGTGAGGAAGGATGTGGGTGACTTTGAGAAAAAAAGATTTTTCCTAATCGATTCTAATTCGTTTACTACATTATTAGGAATGTGAGTATTATTATTAAACACCCCTGAATGTCTTTGTTCTGGAGGAATATCTAGAGATATCCGTATAAATTTTAATCATCTAGAGTTTTGAACTTCAACTGTAATAATATTCGCATTGATAATATTCCTTAATAGTAATTCTCTTAATTCATTTTCGGTAATTATAATAGCCGCTCTGCTTGGATTACCATCATCTATATAAAACGTTTTATAATGCGGATTACCTGCAAACTTTGTCTTTACCATTGACTTAAAAATATTTCGCCGCGTCTTTTTCGTCAAATTGTTATTCCAGAAGAGGTTGTAGCTTCTGTCGCTTTACCGTACGTAGTTATCCAATATGTTCTTATTTATGTATCCATAGTCCCTTATCTTAATCTGCATATATTCATATTCGTTGGTATGGCCGCTTGACCCATTGTCTGTCCCGTTATCTTCTTCTTTTATGTCTGTATTTACCACTAAACCTTATTCTTGCACGGTTTGCGTGTTATCCATTATTTATCTTCGATTAATATTGTTTGGTATTCGGCGAAAATGCCTCCATTTTTTATTGGTATGGCTATTACAATAATCGAAGTTTGTATGCTATCGCTCGACATACGGAAATTTTGCGAACTTATACGGAGAAATTCAATCATTGTAGGAACTCTCGTAAAACGTATGCATCAGTCGTCCCTGAAGTCTAATAGCATTTTAGTATTAGGTATTGGTGGAATTTTTTTATTGACATTACGAACAATGCACATTAGTGTAATGCTAAATGTAATAATTGTCATAATTGAGAATATTATTGTTTATTACGTGGTTTAAGAAAAAATCGCGTTTCAATTTATTTTTATTACGCAAATATTTAACATAACATGTTTCGACGTTTCGTTTCACCTTCAGATACTAAAATGTTGAAAAGGAGTTCTAAGTTAATAGATGTTGAAAGTTATTGATGGAATACGGAAGCTACGTAAAAAAATAAAACATAGTTGTTTATATGTTCTATTCTATTATATTTTCTTGTCAACGCTTTAGTACCTGCCTGAAGATAACAAAACACCGAAACATGTTTATACTAAATATTTATAAAATAAAAGTGAATGAAAAGGAGATTTTTTTCTTAAATTACATATTTTAGAATAACAATGAATTACTATTCAGAATTGCTTTTAGGTTCTCATATACGCAACACTTTTTCTTTAATTACATAATTTTCATTGCAATTCAAGGTATACAATCAAATCAGACAACTCCGACATCGCAGCTTTCAGTATAGTTAACCGCAGTTTACGAAGTAGTAATCGGATATGCACGTTGGTCTTCTGGCGGTAAAACACACTCAAATCGCGCGACGTCGAGTATGTCCAGACTGTTTCCCCGATCGGACTTTAGTAATATTGAAACCCGTTCATGTTAAGTTATTTAAATTGAACATAATGACATGTCTGTGGAAATCAACCGGCCGGCATATAATTTACTACATTGAACATTTAAATTTCTCGTCCTCGAGCGAAAGCAAAGGAAAATATGAACAAAACTTATCGCGGTGACGTTATTTGACGTGGTAATCTTCTGAGACTTGTATGTTGTTCTGTTCTTAATAAACATGTTCTTATTTAAATTATATTACTTCCTTGGTACTGTTGGCAATATTGGTTAAAGCTATAATAGATATCTTATCTTCCTTTGGTTTGGAATTCAAAAAACATTTCAATCACCTTGTAATTCGAAATAGTACATATCTCAAAAAGATTATCTTGCCTTTCAGCGTTAGTGACATTCCAATTTATATCATATTGAAAGCTTTTTCTAAAAATGGGACACAGTAGACCTCGTTCGGTTTACAAACGCTTAACTTACTACTACTTAGGCTAGTTCTAATAAAAACCTCAAACGAGAATAGATTCTAAGATATTGTTATTAAAAAAGCATCACCTCTGCACATCATCATTCTATGTTATAAGATAATTCATAACAAAATTTTGAAATTCTTTAAGAAATAAGTTTCAACCCGACGCGACGTTAATAATGAAGAGCTTCACGATTAATTCTTTTTAATAGGTCCTCTCAAGAACTCGACTGTCACAGGCAATACTTCTTTCAACGAAAACAGAACCAGAAAAAGAAGAACTAGAAATCGACACGTGTGGGGAGGAGAAAATATGCAGCGTTTAATGTCTTACCATGAAGAGACCAGCTTTCTCGGGACAATAGCAGGTGCGCAAACATCCACCAGATGTCAAGCATCACAATTGGACATCAGCAGGCAGCTTCTTTTGCAGAATTTTTTAACAAATAAGTTTCAAGCTGACGTCCGTCAATGATGAGGAGCTTCACGCTTAATTCTTTTTATAGGACCTTTTTAAGGACTCGGCTATCGCAAGCAGTATTTCTTCAAATGAAAACAGAACGGGAAAAAGAAGACCCAGAAATCGACCGTCTAGGGTTGAATTACCAAGAGACCAGCTTTCTCGGGACAATAGCAGGTGTGCAAACTTCCACCAGATGCCAAGCATCACAATTGGGCATCAACAGACCGTTTCTACAGCGAATTTTGGTGGAAAAGTAAAAGATTGACATACAAAACCCAAGCGGTATATCAGTTTTTGCTTGCAGACCGCCAGTCTTTTGAAAAATATCCTCAATCGTGATATAAATGACTTTCTAATGGAATATCCTAGCGACTTCCGATTGGAAGTGAATAATTTAGCGTAACCCAACGCTGAAAGGTGTTAGCTCCAGAGAGGTTTCAACCGCGGAGATACATTATTTAATGTATTCTTACAGTCCATCAGTTTTCAACAAACAGAAAATTTTTTCAATAAATCAATTTTCTGTTTACAAGGTTATTGATCCAGAAAATCAAGCTGAGAATTTTGCGTCACCCAGTAGTTTTCGAAAAGCTAAATTTTCAAGTGAAACTTTTCCAAGAATAAATATGTACCTATTAGTATCGTATGTTATGAAACAACATGTGACTGAAAAAGCAAATTTGAAAAACAGCTTTAGTATTAATTTATTGTGTACATTTGTTTATAATTTAAATAAAATTCTTGAAATAGTGGCCTGAAATGCCAATTTAGCATGCATTGTTCTATAATATGTTCGATTATAACATTGTTTGGTTATTACTATATTTTTAGTTTCTTCAATTAATTTACAATTTTAAGTGAAAAATTGATGCGATATTGGTCCACTTATTTTTCTTTCCGTGTTTTTCTTTTTACCCACTTCTTGCTTTTATTGCATTCTTTGTTCTTTGATACCGCCCTATTGCTCGCCGTTCACAGGTTTGTCAACTTTTCTTCAAATCTGGATTGATATTTCCGATAGCATGTAATATTATAGATAAATCCCGAATAATTTTGATTGTTAGTAATTCTTGGCGAAATATTTACAGAAAACCCTCTTTTACCTTTTTCAAGTTCAAAAGCTTTCTTTTCTTTATGCCCTTTTTTTAATTTCACTGGCAAGCGTAATCATCGGTACATATCAATATCTTCCCAGTTCAATAATGTTCCTTTTTGTAATGCAATAGGTTATCATTTTCGTTTTCTTCAAGCAGCCACATTTGCAAGATTAGGGTAGATTAGATTAGATGAGTTGGGGTAACCATATGGGCTTGTTTCATCCCGACTAGAACAATTTCAGATTGTCATACGCTTTGTCGTAGAAAACGCTCTCTAATTTGACCCTTCAAATTACACCTATCATCTTTGAGAGCGGTTCCTTCATGTAGCCACTAGCTGAGAGGTATTCTCCACGTCTAGTATATATTAGAAACCTTGTTCTCTTCAGGTTATCGCATTGGCACAGCACGTGAACTGGTGTTTCTTCCTCCTCCTGGCAGAATCTGCAAGTAGCATCGTCTGCCAGGCCTATATTATGCATTTACCTATTTAGTCTACAGAGACTAGTCAGCAGGTCTACCATCATTTTGAGAGTCTTCCAAACTTTATTCAGTAGGTCTTTACTAATTTCTGGCCTCTGTTTCTTTAGAAACACTTTTGCCTACTCTGTCCTGGTGAGCTTTGCCATCATTTCCCGGGCTCATTATGTATCCATTGATGGATGGACTTTCTAATTTGCAATGTGATAATACCAAAAGACCAGTCAAATGAATATCCATGACGAATACCGTCTGGCCAGATTATCTGACGCCCTTCACTTATTTCCCTTCTTCTTCAGCTTTTCATAAATAAAGTGCAGGCAGTTTCTTGTATACAAATATGTAGCAATGTTATGTTTAGATTTACTTCTATTGTTACGACAGACATCGATATCATCACACAGCCTCTTACACCTGTCCAGAATGATGATAATTGTTGGTTGTATTCTATATATGTGGATTACATCTACGTCTTTCATTTCACTTCGTCTCACTAGTAGTTATAGTGCATCTAGCATTTTTTTTGCTCGTGAACGTGGTAACTTGTGTTTTCTGAGCATTGACTGATTGTTGTTCTTGTTTACCATCTGTCGACCATATCTAAAATAGCTTGCATGGATTGCACTACAACCTTTGGAAATCACTCTGGAACGACCATTGTAATGTTATTAGCATACTTCAGGCAGTGAACGCCCTTTTTGGTCAGTTTCCGGTTACTTGTCCATTAGGGAAGCCCAGTAAGGGGGGCATACTTCCCTCTGCGAGCGCTCCCCGCCACCTTCGTTTCGATTGTAACCTGACCAATTATCGACGTAATAATCTTTATTTCCAAGCATACTTTTATGAACTGCAGAAGCTTTTGTGTAACGTTGCTTTAACAGTTGAATTTGTAGTAGCATTATTAAAAGCGCATTCAATGTCAAAGGAAGTCTTTATGGCCATCTTCTATTGACTTAAGCAGAAATTAGCCATGTTGAGATCGTCTAATCTCTAATACTCTATCGTCTATCGATACTCCCGGTTGATGCTCATACTGCTTGTCACTGAGTGGTTGCTCTCTCAGCGCGGTATCTTTTTATGTGCTTATCCACTAACTTTTCAAGTATTTTGAATAAAAAGGTTATGACTCTGGTGTTTGGTCGGATATTTTTTTCGAATACCATAACTTTTGCAACTTCTGGCTGCGATAAAACGTTTCACGACTCAATTTCGAAATTGTTTATTCAGAATGGTTATCGTTAAATAATTAAATCACTAAATGTTCATTTAGAAGCAACGTGTTTTTAAGGATATCCCAAAGGTGATATAGCATTTTTGAAATCTAATTTACTTTAATGGATTTTCATAGTCGTTTAAAAAAATAAAGGAAATGAACGCGCCAAGTAAGTGATCTCGATATTAATGTGAAAGACTCATTACTGAAGGACCACCTTGGTGGATTCTAAGAAGAGAAACCGTTTTTCAGTAAACGTACGATGGACGCATATCACTTTTTTCTTTTAAAATCATCGTTAACGAAGTTTGAAGAGGATCGTGTGAGTTGCATGCGAATACAGCGACGGTCGTGTTAAATTAGCATATCTTAATTACTCGCCTGTCCGCCGGCTGTCAATATTCCGCACCGTACTCAGAGAAGGGAGCAACCGCATCTAGTTGACTAGGCGCATTATAATTCATTAATTTTAAAACCGACAAAGGTTGACCTACTGTGTTGAACGGCGGTGTTCCCAAATCGACTATAAGTACTAAGCAAGCTCCTCGTTTATGTGGAGATAGCTATTTTTAATTATTACATGTCCACGCCAATACTGAAAAATTATAAATTTCTATGAATTCACCGTGCAATACGTGTTGCTAAACACATGGCAGCGAGAATTGAATACAATTTCCCGTTCCTTACATTGGTAGTAACTTGAGATGCCGCGATCCTATTGGCAGCTCGAGTCATTGCTGAACATTGGACATACATATTTATAATTGCAGTAGACAAGAAGATGTTTAAAAACAAATCTTTACGCACTTATTCATATATAAATATTCAATGTAGCCCTTCACGTGTGTGGGATTCTTATCAATAGCAAATGAATTGAAATTCAATGAATATTAAATTGCCCATAAATATTTGTAGTGTAGAGGCAATAAAACAGCTTTATCAGATCATTAGCACATACAACATCGTGGACATAGTTCAACAAATTGATGTTACATGCAAAGAAAGCAACTAAAAGTTAAACTTAAGTTTATCATTTAGAGAAAACGTTTACGCATTTATTAGCTTGGCGTTTATTTTACAGTTTAAAAGAGCTTTTTAATTAAAGATTACTTATTTTCTTTTAATCTGAAGTAGTAGTTACCTTTATTTCGTTTTTTTACAAATACCTGATTTACTTCTTTGCAGTACAATTGATGTATTTTTTTTATGTGTTATATCTGTTTAGGATCAATTTATGTTGATTTTTGTCCACGTTGAATTAGCTTGTGAAACTTATAGGTCTGTTTTCGTTCTCACTTCGGACGGTTTTATTACCGTTTAGACTAGTAAACCAGCACAGATCATGATCTTGTCGTGTGGTTGGAAACTTTTTACTACGCATGTGAGCTTTTGCATTGAACCGTATTAGAACCGTCCAAAGTTATCGTCCAAATGAGTAAAAATCCAGAATTATTGAAGTATTACTATTAGTAGGTGAGGAAGGATGTTGCTGACTTCGAGAAAATGAAGAAAAAGTACTGCAAGAGAAGTGCGCTGTGGTTTACTATAAATACATCTAAACAATGAAAAGAGAAGTTATGATGCTATATACGAGAATTTGTTAATATATTTAATCATCTCCATACGAAAATACAGAACCAAAACGAAAATTGTGGCAATATGGAGAAAGAGCAAAAGAATACCAAATAGGTATACACTTTCGTTATATCCATTTATATTCAGTACATTGCAGTTAGGTATTTACGATGTAGCGATGACTTTCTTTCAGTTCTGTATTTTTTCTACTCATTTCTTTTAGACCTAACGCATCCTAGTAATAAAATGAAGTAATTCTCGTGAATTATTAAGGAAGATGTTCTACTTAACAGAAAATATATTTAATGTGTTTTTTGAAATGTTGGAAGAACAAATTCTATTTTCGGGTCTTCGTTCAGAAACACTTACTTTGCATTTTAATGACATTTTTGCAGGCCGGCAAAAACTAAAGGTTGGCACCAGAGTTGGCACACTACATTCAATATGACAGATGTGTAATAAACTGTCATCAAGTTGTGGTGCAACCTTACTTGCATAAACTGGTGTCTCCGTTGCACTTATTATTGATAAATAGGTGTAGAAATGTCAAAATATTGCCACTCTTTACTGTCAACTCTCTAAAGTTAATTTCTCTGTTCTATTTTCAATCCAAAATTAAAATTTGATGACTCAAAAAATAATGTATTACACCACCAGAAACTCTTGTAACTATTATAAGGGTTATCTTGAGCTAGGAGTTTCAAATTTTTTTTTTTGAGCACTTTTGCTGCTTGGAAAAGTACACTGTTGAAAATATTATCGGTGTTATCATGTTAATTTTGCGCTAGTAAAATTTTTTAGTGTTGATTTTTACAAACTTTGCCAGACGAGTTGACTACGTGTGTTTAATAGAACAGAAATTACTAGAATTTCGTATGAATTCTTTGTTCAGATATGAGGATTTACTATTTTTCTAGACATTCAGAAGCGTCAACCAATCAAAATTTTTCCCTGGAGGAGAAAATATAGAAATCCCACCTAATCTAATACGGTATTGCATTGTACGCACCACGTGCATTGCACGTGTATCTGTTTTCGGCTTGGTTTCTGGGTATTAACATATCCAAACAATCCACCAAACGTGTACTGACCTGCAAAGTGTAACCTTGTGTTATTAAACGTATTAAAGATGTATTGGGAACATCCATTTACGTAATTAGTTCAGATTTCAGTCAAATAGCATAAATATTCACTTAATTTTATAATGGTTCTCAAAAAATTATTTTAAAATTGGCACATTTAGTTGAAACCAAAACTTTTGAATGAGTGGTTCTGCATATTCATAATTGAGAAAACGTGTTAAAGAGAGAATATTATAGCACTAAGAAATAAGAGTTGCATATTAAAGAGACGTCGTGTTTAGAAAACGGTGTTAAATCACCCAATAGACCGCATTCATTTAGTTAAACAGCTAGTAAATTTGTCTAGTCTAGATCAAATAAAATGTGACTAGAGTAATAATACTTAGAATTATAATTCCATGTGTCAGCTGAACAAAATAACCCCTCAGCAATAGACTATCTTTGCTCGTCAAATTTAAACTCGTATAGTTTTCGACAAAATAACACGAAAACAGTGTGGACCTCTCCTGACTATTAAATTAGTCAAAAAAGTGTTAAAATTTTCAACAGTGTAAATATGGGGGTACCCAATAATGCGTCCGTTAAGAAATTAAAGAGAAAAAATGCTTTTTTTTCTCAAATCGAATGGATTTTCCTCAGAAAGTTTACATAATCATTTCACATGAAATATTAAGTGAATTTACTTTGTAAAACCCACTAATTCTGCGGCTAACCTTGTGTTGGAAACCTGAAGTGATACCTAAGCTTTAATCCACATCCACTGCAAATATAACTAAATTGTAAGAAAATGTATTATTGAGCTGTTACCTAAATATCTTAATTCACACGTTGCAGATCCTTTTCTATTACCTTCCTCCTTTAAATTTAAATGTAATCTTAATATATACAGTGTGTCACGACGAGCTTTCATAAAAAATATATAGAAAAGTTTAAAAAAAATAAGGTTAGTCTTTGGGTGTAGGTAAGTTTAGCTAAAAAAATGTCGATTTCCGGCAACGTGTCCTTATACCGGAAGTAGTTGTAAACTTTTTTTTATTACAAATGACATGGTAGTATATCAAATCTGAATTCTACTCTAAATGTTATACTATACTATTTATTGACCATATTACAAGACAATACATTGTCAAAAAGACTACATCACCGATGGCTGTTCTTCCTGTGGCCTAATAAGTTGAATTCATCTTCAATATTCGTGGTCAACTTTGGATGTGAAGACTCGAGAGATTCTCATTATTAGAATTTAGATCTAAGACGAAATTACTTATTAATTATTGAGAATTTTTATTTCAAATTTGGATTCCACTCTGAGTTTTATATCAAGTTTATTTAACACACCATCCATTTAGCGTTTATGCTTTACAAGATTTTCAAAACCAATATGGTGTTTTGTAGTGGTTCACGAACTTTTAAGTTGCTTGCAGTTGGTACAATGTTTTTTTTTTGTTTCCATTTGTAAATAATATCAACCAAATAGGGTATCCATCCCTAACAATGAAATTAAGAAATATTAATTCATTATTACACTTTTCTTTAATTTCATGGTTTTTATTTTCCCTTATGTTTCACACAGACACAGTACACATTCAGGTTCTTAAAATCTTTTCTTTTTATGTCTGAAATGTTTTTCACATTCTTTTGGACCGTTTTCTTATACTGCGATGCCTTCCTTAATCTTGATTCCATATCCGTGTTTAAGTTGTTCTGTTTTTGTTTGCCTCTTTTGTTCTTTTGTTCTACCGTGAACTTTTTTGAATGTTCATTTTTGATTTTTTAATTTTTAGTTTTCGTACCATGACGTTTTGTAAATATTAATCAAGCTTATTAATTATTATCACTTATTTTGATTTATACTATATATAATAATATTTAACAATATTTTAACATTTAATTACAATTTTCAAAATTTAAAAACTGTTATATAATAGTAATAACTATTTTTTATCACTGCATTCTATTTCAATGTATTTTATCTTTCGGCTTGTAGAACGCCTGAAGATGGTATTTTTGAGCCGATCATTTGGTGAATGTAAGAACACGTTTTTCTTTTTATATATTATTACATACCACATCCATAGATGTCAACATACATTCATTTCAGCTAGAAACGGTTTTCTACATTTATACGCATTTTTTGATGGACAATCGGTAGGCAAAAAAATGACAAAAAATTACAAATCGAAGATCTTTCGTTCTTCCCCCTTTCTTCCTGCAGTCAATTTAATATTCCTTAATGTTATTGAAAATAGTTACCCCCATTTGGTGGATATTATTTACAAGATGAAAACGAAAAAATCCCCATTGTACCAACTGCAAGCAATTTAAAAGTTTGTAAAATGCATTACTCGAAATTGTAAAAAAATGTTGTAGGGTTGTAAGGCATAAAGATTGATAGTATCTATTTCTGAATATATATCTCACATACTATGTGAGATAAACTTGACCTGAAATTCAGAGTAGTATCCAATTACCATTAGTAGTATAAGGAACATAGAGTTACTACGAAAAAGTTTTGCATTTATTTACTTCTCAATAAATTTTTAGTGGAACCTCGTCGTAACACACACTGTATATTTCTATTTAACTGCTATTTCGAACTCTCTAATATTGTTTATCACATGCCAATAACCACGTTAATGAGATACAATTTTTTTTCAATTTTTTCTACCTATCCCATTACAGTTTTAAATTGAGGTAGGTCAAAGACATCGTTCGTGATGTAGTGAAATAGGGAAATAAACGCAAATCAGTTTATAATTAATTCAGCGACAGCACAAGCATGACACTGATGGAAATATACCTTAAGGCTATAAAGTGAAAAAATAACATTCAATTCGATAAATTTTACCTGTGAGCTACAAGGATAAGAAAGTTATCTGTAAATATTTTATCTAGGTCTCACGTGAGACTGTTTAAAACTAAAACTTAGCTTCTGTCCAAGGTTATCTAGCTGAAATTTATTTGAACAGATTTTACATTGAATACCAAACATTTTGTGCCTACAGCAAACGGTAGGCTGTTCGCAGCATAAATGTTGAATAACCCAGTTTATTACATTGGTTAAGTAAGGGTTAACTATTTGAAGCGCTTAATCTCTAATACCAAACAGTAGAAGTATAGAAACTGTTTTTGTAGGTATCTAAAGAAAACTACTACGGAAGTAACAATAGCAGATTGTATCTGCTAACTTACAATAGCAGTGTTACATATAACTAAAAGAAAGTTAAAGTTTGCATTATTTAAACATAGGTACATGATAATAATAATTTACTTTTTCAGAATCATAAACTAAGATGCTTTTGCAAGAATGCATATTTTGATGGTTTGACCTTTTGCATTAAACTGACGTCTTAAGAGTAATTCTATAAAATTTTCGGTTTAAGAACTGTGAGTAGTACGCTAAAATAACGTCCGTGGTTAGCTTTTTTACCGCGTTCTAGGTAAATATTTCCGAGTTCAGTCGCAATGTCACGGAATTTCTAAATGAAGTTCGTGGCTCTCAGACGGGCACGTCTCAAATTATGTACTTATCTTCCGCGATCTTAATGAATATTCACATATGGCCGAGAGAACATCCTGTAGCTTCTCAATTATTTAGCAATTTACAGACGAAATTATTTAACTGTACTCTAAACGCAATTTGCACTATCTCACCAGTTCGCGATGTATACAATTACGGGGAAGCGACGGAAGGGTTAAATAGAGCCAGGAAACAAAATATTTAATTGCTACCGTTTAGATGCCAATTATCAATCAACCAGATGTTCTATAAATAGGAAGTCTTTCATATATAGATATACACGGCAATAGTAACTGAGGCGATATACTTTTGAAAAGTTAAAATGGTTACTTTCCTACGTATTAAAAAAGATAATTAGAATAAAATGCCCATAAAGAGTATCCAGTTCATTTCTGTTTGGTAAGTAATGTCTAAGCATGTGCAATTTTATATAATGCCTCAGCATACAAGAGAATTAAATGATAACAAGTGCAGCAACGTTTACCAATTTACGAATAACAATGCGTATTGTTAAGGTGGACACCTGTAGTATTCGTTTGTGAAGTATGCATACCGCACTTAATGCTAATTGATGCAAAACGCTACGACAATAAAAACTTATGATACATAAATGTCAACACTTAGTACCATATTATTTGAGACCAGTTTACAACTTCGGACGTGCATATATTAGTATTTAATTATAAGCCAATACCTTTCCTTTGTGTTGGTGGTGGATTGCTATTAATCTCGCCCGACCAGTTTTAAAATGAGACGCGTTCCTTATTGGACGAAAGAAACTGAATAATCAAAATGATTGTGTACACTGCTTTCGAAGAGGCGGATTTTGACAAGCCGCATAATATAGATATGTACTTTTCATATCCTAGTCCAATTAAGAATGATTATTTTTTATTTTAGATAACTGATTTGATCTACTTGTATTACTATCAAAATACTTTTGAGGGCTTAGGTTAAAAACCTTCACGTGATTGTTATTATATCAGTTTATGAAAATTCTGAGCAGCTATTTCATACGTAGATCGTTTTCATTTGAATTGCACATCCTTCGTTCTTCAAGTTTCTCTTCAAATATATCAGATTTTGTAAGTAAAGTAAAGAATTTTTGCTTTTATTTTTACTAAAATTGGAGTAAAAAGAAAATTGATTTTGAAGTTTCCAAATTAAAAAAGAAAAGATAATGCAAATGAATTTGCTTCAAAACCAGGGCCATGAGAATCACTGTATTGTTTGCTATGGCATGGTTTAAGGATAACAGCGGTGGAAGTGTAGATTTGGCCCGGTTCATGGAGATTGCTTTAGGCCTGTCAGTGCCTTATCGAATGGAGCACTCTCATCTTCCAATTTCTATAAAAACATTTTTATTTATGTTCATCAATGTTACTTTTATTTTTTATTGCTGATTCCACTTTAATTGTTGTAAAGTTATAGTGCTTTGTTTGTTTGCTGCAGAGATAAGATACAGCTTGAGAGAGTAAACTAAATAATAAAACGTTGCTACGCCTACATAATATGGTGGGGAGCGATTTTAAAAGCTTCTGGTATCAATCGATAGAGGTTGCGCACATCACCAAGGACGCGAAATTTGAATGTATATCCTTATATTTTGTTTCTTACATAATTATTGTTCGAAAACTGAATGCATTATTGTTGCAAATGTACATATTACGCAAAAACATAATAAATTATCGTAATAATACAATCACTTCTCCACCAATAAAGTGAAGTTGGGAACGCAGGAACATACTTTTGGAAATAAACAAATATTCGCAGGAAAAAAACATACTTTTTTTATAATTTTATAAAAGAGGTGAACTAACGATAAACGTTTATAGTATATCAATTTATTATTCATGAACTATTACCTGCCTGCTTCTAGTGGGAATCAAAATAATTTTAGGAACGGGTACTGCGCAACAAATTAAACAGTTATTGACCAGCACTTTATGAATAAAACCTCAAATCGGATGAAAATACAGGTAAAATGTATTATTTCCAGTCAAGTATTAATACGTTTAAATAGCCGTACAATATCTAAATACACGAATATATATTTTTGTGAAACCTGTCATTTAAAATACGTAGCTTTCACTTCATTTTCTAAATGTCAACATGACACTTCAGTTAACTATAGAAACGACTGGAACGAAATAATCATTTTTGCTTTAGAATAATAAGTTTTCTTAAAAGGAGTACTGCTTGTCAATGAAATTAAATAAATTTATTAAACTGATTAAGAAATGCAAGCGATTTTTCGATCTAGAATAAATGATAATTGTGGTGGCATATTTGCGCTTAAATTATAAGCAATCTTATTAACACATTTTGTGAAAAATATCTTCTCTTATAGGTAGGCAACTTGCTATGTACTTGCTTGTTGACTCCAGCGCCTCTGAGGATTGCTACCTAAACTACTTTCCGTTTGGAGGGAAACCGTCACGGTTTCAAGTTGGTCAGGGATGGTGCGACATTTATTGCATTGTTCGCGCATATACATGCTTGTCCAACACCTGAACCAAATATCTCCAACATCATGATGATGCCAGAAAAAATTAATTATCACAATTGGCCGGAGCGAAATTCGAAGCCGTGACATTCGTAATAAATAGTCGAGAACTTAAATAAGGCCTAAAGAAATCCGACAAATATAATAACACAAATACTCAAAACTAATGTACTGAAAATCATAAACTATAAAATAGAAGTATACTGCACTATAATAAACTACACTATATTATACCACACCCAAAAAAAAAAAATTAATTGACTCAAGCAGGTATTTATATTTTTCTCGATCGTAACTTACTTTGTCAATACGACACACTCGCTCGAAAGATATACAGTATTTGTTTTAACAAGGGTAACCGAGTTAGTTCAGTTTTAGAAAATTCTATGTCCAGATATCTGTATGAATTAACTTACTATTTAGTTAAAAATTAAGGTTTTGTTTGTACTAAATGATTACGAACTTGGTGTATTAACAAACTATTATGCAATGCCGTCCAAAGAATTGCTTCTCTTATCTTATTTTATTTCTTACTTGTTCAAAAGGCTTACAGGTTTCAGAAAACTCGTTTCTCAGGAAAAATTATGTATCTGGGTATATCCCTAAAATAGAAAATTATAAATAAATGGAATCGATGGTCAGCTCGAAATCCTCCAAATTGAAATTATGTAGTTGGTTAACCTCTAGATTGCAACAAATATATACTAAAAATAAAAATGACTCATCTGATTTTCGTAGTAATTTTTATTAATAATCAAATCTATTAAGCTTTTAAAGACTGCAATCGGGGTACTCCAGCTTTGTTGGTTTATAGACTCCATTGAGCAATTTAGCGATAAAGTGTTTGTCATGGTGTTTGATTAATTCTTTTTACAAAATCTGGCCTCATTTATTTCTGCAGGTGTATTAATCGTTTACTAGAAAAGTAATTTGTTTTAAAGACTCTAAAGCAGCGTCTAGTATGTTCGTAGTTCTAATACACAAGAATATGAACGTTTTAGTTCAATTAAAATACTTTTTTTTTTAAATCAATTTCGTTTTGTAATTCAATAAACACAATGTGTATGATTTTATGATGAATTATTTATATTCCTATATAATAGAGTTACAACACTAGAAATCAGGAAACAAGATTTATGGTGGGATTCTGTGCATGCCTCTAGCGTCTATAAGATTATCTGTGAGACTGCAAGTATATATTATGAATGCTTACAGACTAAAACAGGCGCAAAACTCAATTCACATTAAATAAGGAATCGAATGAGAGCGGGCAAGATAAAATAGATAATTATGGAAAAGTATTTGCAACGTTCCTTAGGATAGAATTAATAATTAATTAAAAGTTTTGATGATGAGACAGTTTTCTTACTATTATATAAAGAGCCCTGTTCTGATTTTTTGAATGATGGTTTGCTGCACCAATTCCATGTTTTGTTAACAGATCAAAAGCAAATTCGCAAAGCAACAGGTTTTCATAATCTCTTTAAGAATCTTTATTATGTAGGCGTATCTTATCTTTTCGGCACCTACCAGAGGAGCAGTAGTCGATTTTCTGGGAGTGACAGAGTAACTTCTATTGCGCCTAAACTTGGGTTTGCAGTATTTACTATACGAAGAATGAAACGAAGCTGCGAAATTAGCATACTATGCAAATTCCCATGGTATTGCACCATACGGCATTATGGTTTAGGGAACATCAACTGAATTGCATAGACTACTTGTATTACAAAAACGTGCAATTCTGGTTTATGTGGGTTGCGTTCTCAGAACAGTTGTCGTGACTTTTTTTATTAAAGAAAAAATTATGGCAATAGTGAATCTTCTGTTGTGTGAAACGCGTACATCAAAATAAAGTGCAATATAGGAAGAACTCAGACAACCACGATTATTCCACCAGGAACAGGGACGAGTTGCTCCTGAAACTTCATCGTCTAACACGGACCCAACGATCAGTGACACCAAAATATAAAACTATACAACAAAGTACCAGATCAACTAAACCTACTGACTAAAAACAAATTCAATAAATCGATAAAGAAACTTTTGATTAGCAATGCTTTTTATAATGTTAGTGAATATTTAGTACACGAATTTTACTCATGCAAATCTGTGATAATAATTTTTTCGAATTTATAGTCGGAATTTGATTTTGAAAGTTGCAGAGTAGTCATAACTGATTATGGTCTATACATATAAAGAAAATATTTTCAGCCTTATTAGAGGTTTCGGTGTACAGGGTATCAATATCAACGTTCTAATTTTAATTGGAATGATGTAATTTTTATGAGTCCAGTGTATTGCTGACGTTATTTGTGATGAATTTGTGATATATTTCCTATTCCTAAAGCTAATCGTTTTTGAGATATTTATAATTTTGTCAAAATTTTTACGTTTGCGGTCTTTCCAATAAAATTAAATATCTGATAGGCTATTGGACATTAAGATATTCTACTGATGAGGATGTAAGTATATGGTCGTAAGTACTGACTACGACAGCGGTAACTGCAATATCCGACACAGGATGTTCAGGAACTCATGGGCAATATAGATATCTTTAAAGTAATCTTTTTTTTCAAATGGAACATGGTATTTTTCAGTGCATCATTGAATGCAGCAGCTCAAGAGTCTACATCCATTAGTATTAAGGTTTAGTATTTACCTATTTTTGATAGTTTTTGAAGCATTCACATTTATTTCATAAAATCTGCAGAAATATGTTAAAGATACTACTGTAAAGCATGTCATTCGGAACACTCTGTATAGCAACATGCACCGTCTCTTCTTGCATTCATTTGTAATAATGCTTTAAGTATTTATTGTGACTAGTTTCTTATTATTAGTAAAATTCATTTAAAAACGTAGACAATAATTATTAGATATTAGCAAGCTATGAGTGCTATCACATATTAACAAGTGTTGACATCGTTTGACATTAAACTTTCTTGCAAATTAAAGTGTTGCGTAGGCTTTCACGGTCGGAATCTACTACAAAAAGTTTTTCCGGGCTGTTGAGCCGTGGTCTTGTAGAATTACTTCCGTACTTTCAGCGGCGAGGTGGAAGTTTCCTTCGTGATGGCTCGTCGTTTAGTGATCCGACGTCACGGGTCTTCTCTGTCTACTGAGATTAGCCTCTGATTCGGCTCTAAATCCCCTCGTCCTCCTTAAGGAGCCTCCAGTCACGTTTGCCATAAATATTTGTGGCTGGTGGGTCACCACCATGGTCACACTAACCACATCCTTCTTGTGGCGTGGGAAATCCATTCCGGGGAAATGAACGAATCCGGCTTGTAATTTCAAGTCTTCGTTGTTCGTTCTTCATTCTTCGTGTCTTCTTTCTTCTCGTTGGCTTGTGTAACTTTTTTATAGTCTTTGACCAGCTCATGCTGTATTTTACAATCAGATGACTGTACTTATCATATTGTCAACTTGTTTCTTTTTTTTTTCGCTCCATTTATTTTCTCGGGCTGGTCACTTGTTTACTTATTTCTTTACACATCAATAATTTTTTTTTTCTTTTTTTTTGTCGTTATATATAGTCGGTGCCTGTGTAACAGGCGTGACGGACGCTTACGGTTGCTCTTGGTCCCAGTGCGTTCTGTTTGTGGTACGAGCCCGCGACACCGGGTGCCAGATCTTGTTTAAAGTACGTGCTTCATCTTTCCGGTTGAAGTTATTTCCATGTTTGTGAATTTCTATGGATTTGGATTTAGATAGCCTTGTGTGGTAATGCGAGGTGGTGGATAGTACTTTTGTGTCATCAAATTAGATGTTATGGTCGGCGTTTTGTAGGGCGTGTTCTACGAACCAACGTCAAAATTTTGGAAAGTTTGCAAATTCTCAAAAACGAGTTAGCTTAGTTATAGGAAACATTAATACAAACTTATGAAAAATGATGCGAGCAATACACTAAACCCATAAAAATTGCACCATTCTGCTTAAAATAAGAACGTTTTATATGGACACTTTGTGTACCAACAGTGCGAAAAGGCTGAACATATTTTCTTTAAGTAGATTGTAGTTGGCCATGACTACTCTGCAAGTTTCAAACTCAAATTCCTGCTAAAGTTCAAAAAATTCTAATGACCCATTTCGATTGGACACCTTTAATATACAGTTTGCCTTTTACATTTTATCGATACTATTTTTTACTTTCATGTTACTTTATTGGCAAATTTTTCATAATTTTATACAAGACATTGTATTTTTACGTATGTATATATGTTGAACGAGTCACGAACTGTGATAAATAAACTACTACCACTAACAGATATTCCTTCTCGATTGAATTGGTTTAATAGTGTTTGTTGGTTTGCCATAAAATTTTTGCACCCACCGTGTATACCTACATCTAACTTGTATTAGATCTTCACTATTAGATTTTCACGCTCTCTTAAGCAATATGCACGTGCACTATTTGTTCGACGTCAAATTTGATATTAGTTGAGAAATAAAAAATGTAGGTGAAGTGGCGAATCGAAATATGTCTACGGTGATATCCTGTCGACTGGGATGATCTTCTAAGACCGTAAGGTCAGCGACATTTACCAGGGTTAAAGGTGGCCGTAGCTTTCAGCTGTCACAGGGTCCTCAGGGTCTCTTCAGATTCACTCGAACGGTGTGAATGTGAATATGTGCGTGCTACTAAAACGCAAATGTACCACATAGTGTCAATCACGGAACGATCAAGCACGACTGTACAATTCGCGCTGGTGGTATTAATTATTGCGTTAAACCAGGATTTAATATGGGAGGATGAAATCGTAATGCCATGTCGGGTGCGATCGTTAAAACTGTACGCGTTTTAATGAAATATTTATCATCATGACTTTGAATGAAGGTAGTTATTAAAGGCTTAAAAGGCGTAACAGTGTTTTTGGGAAAAGCGCCCGCAGATACGCTTGTAATTATTCACGCTTTAAACTGCTCGGCCTTCAGGATCCTTTTGTAATAAATTCGAATATTTACAGCTCTGAAACATCGCTTCTATAGTGTTTATCTCTGATTAAATTAATAACACTTTTTTTTAAAAACGTTGATTTGTTTTGCTGAATTAGGAAATACGCCTTTTAGAAGAAATTACAAACAAAATGTATATCAGAAGGAAGTAAAAAATTGGAGCAATAAATATCGAAAACGTTATTATTTATTTTTTCGTGGGAGTAGTAAAATGTGCAGTGGATTTCTGTACTTAATTTCCCATTCTATTCTATTCAGTAGTCAGGAAGCTACAATGCATTCCAAAATTATGGAAGCCACCAAATAATAACGTAATTAATTTTACTGTAGAAACAGTCAATGGATGTTTATTTTTTTTTAAACAACTGTTTTAATTGCACTAGAGCCACTATGTTTCAATGACTTAAAATGTTAAGTAAATTTTATTTTAGGTTATGTAATTTTCTAAATGATAAGGAGAAAAAGCTCATAAAGTAATAACACATGCTCCACCAGCGCAACATATAAAAAATATATCACATCATTTATAATATTTTTACCTTATTCCTAATAACTTCTTCCGGGTTTCGCCTTGAGTCAAAACTTTCGCTCCAAACTCGACTGCAGAAAGAGATCATTGAATTGGTGAAACTGTGCTTATCCACGACATATCTCTTGTATGACGGAAAATACTACGAGCAGAAGAACGGAAAACCAATAGAAAGCCCTTTATCGCCGGTAATAGCCATCTTGGTTATGAAAGCATTTGAAGAAGAGGCCATAAGTTCCAGCGATATGAAACCGAAGTGCTGGCTACGATATGTTGACGATACTTTTGTAATATGGCAACACGGAGAAGAGAAACTACAACTGTTCTTGGAACACATCGACTCACAGCACCCAGCCATTAAGTTTACTATGGAGAAAGAACAAAAAGGAAATCTCCTCTTCCTGATGTTATAGTTAAGAAAGCAGAAAAGGGAATACTACAACACGCAGTATTTAGAAAGAAGACGCACACCGATAGATATCTACATGCAAGGTGTCAGCATCATCCGATGCAGAAGAAGACATGAATACAAACATTACTATCCAGAGCTGAAACCATCAGTGATGAGCAACATCTTGCCAGTGAGGAGATACATCTGGGAAAAGCACTGAAGAAGAATGGTTACACTGACATTTACATAAGGAGAACCACTAAGAAGAAGACGACACTGGAGACAACTATAGAACCAGAAAGGAACGGCGTGTTTACCTTGCACAGCAGAGTCATCGAAAAGTAGGTCGAATTTTGAAGAAACGCAACTTACAAGTACGCTTCGGAACTGCAGCGCCGATCCAGCAGTAGCTACCGACCCCTAAGAATAGGATCGCCAAGGGGCCCATAGAAGGTATCCATAAGATAACATGTCAATGCGGGCAGTGCTATGTCGGACAAATAGGAACAGGTACACAAGAATAAAGGAACACGAAAAGGACGCAAGATTAGAAAGGATCGAGCAATCAGCGGTGGTGGAAAGCATGCACAACACCGGGCGCAAAATGTACTTACTGAACAACGTAAAAGTGATAGCTACCACCAAGAACTACGCGAAAAGACTCATTAGAGAAGCCATAGAGATAGAGAAGAATAAAACCGTCAGCAGAGAAGAAGGGTACCACCTCAGCAACACGTGAAAGAGCCTTTCACACGGTTGGATGCACCAGGGGAGTATATAAGAAGAATGTCGGACCATGGAGAATCAGTTCAGTTATCCTGAAGAAGCTGTCAGTACGGACAACGAAACATCGACCGAAAATTTTGACCCACGGTGAAACCCGGAAAAAATTATTGGTAATAGTTATATCAGCCGCGAAAGCGGACGCAATGTTATTTTTACCTTACTTGGATCACGTCTGGTACATTATTGTAGAAGTTCAATTATAATTATAATATCATATTTTGATAATAAGAAGTTTATATAAACGGTTTGGATTTTATAAACGCTGATCCAATTTCAGTTTCTTATTTAGTTCTTTATTACGCACAGTGAGAAAATTAAATAAAACGTAGTATTTAAATCATTTCTTCTTTTCAACTTTCTTCGTTTCCTTATCTTTGTCTTTTTCCTTATCTTTGTTATCTTTTTCCTTTTTCGCGTCATCTTTCTAACTTTCTTCCGCATCTCTATTTGTTAATTTATTATTGATTAAATTATGTAAAGCGGCTATCGACCTAACCATCGCTGCTACATAAACGAAAAGCATCTGATCATTGTTCTTTACATAAAATGACTTATTAAACGCCTCTTTGCTGATATCCGGTAATAAATTAAATATATCCTGTAGTTGATAAACAATCTGATGATTGATGGGTAATTTTTCTTCGCTAACTTGCAGCAAGTAGTCCCTAATATCTTTCAATTGTAAATGCAAACCTTTAAAACATAAAAGTTGGTTGGTAATCCGTTGGGAAAGCGCCCCGACAGTAGTGTCTTTAATATCCCTCAAAAGATGTTCTACACTACTCCATTCTGCTTTCTCCGCCCCAATTTCACTAGGTACGTGTTCAAAAGTCTTTGTTGTTGAAGAGCCATCATCATGCACCTCTTCAACTGCCTGATAAGCTTCAGTTATTTTTTTTTGTTGAGGTTTTGGGGGCCATCCTGGTTGTAACACGGCGGGTATTTTCTTAGATAGTTCAGCGTTGCAAGTTTGTTGGCGCAGATGCGACTCTTCAAAAAAAAAAAAAACTGCCAGACCACCGTCACGTCAAATAATGCGACTACTAAACTTTTCACGCAAAACATCCGCCTATGTAGCAAGTTGGCTCAAAAGCAGTCACTTTGATGTCGTGCTAAAAACAATCACTTAACATCCACCTATAGTGCGCACTGTTGACTGTTACTGTTTGAGTTTCAATTCTTTTTTAAAGAAAAGCGCCCAATTTGGTCCTCTGATCAAACTCTCCACCACACCGTTACACTTTGGGCATGCAATGATGTCTTGCGTATCACGTGAAGGTTTTCTCGTCACATATTCGGTAATTCTGTTTATTAACTCACCCGAAGATTTGGAATTCTGACTTACCAGAGAAAAAAGGAAGTCTTTAAAAAATCAACTCCTACCTTTGTGCAAAATGTGCCAAAGGGAGCCATAAGAAAGGCCCAAAGTGTGTGAACGGTAACGAATCAATAATTATATTATTGGTCTTCAGCCACACCATCAGAGCAGCAATATTCGCGGATGAACATGCGCCACGATAATGCGCACGGCATATTCTATCTCCCTATTCTTCCAGTTTTTAAACTTTTTTTAACTACATGACGAATTGTTCGTTCAGTAAGACGATTAAATTCACCATAATCGTCTCGTAGATCGATACACAGTTCATACGGATTTGTTGTTGCTGTAGAACACTTGAACAATTTTAATGCGTTGAGCAATCATTAAACGAATCACTTCTCAAATGGACAGTAAAAAACAATGTGTGATTCATCGGAAAATGCCGAACCAGTGCACGGCCCTTGATTTAACCTCACATATAGCAAAAACTGCCAATTCCTCTTTTCCGAGCCGACCGAGACGAGTCGGTCCAGTGCGCTTGCTGCTTTGTGGTAATAGTTTGAGTTTCGTGTAGTAACCACATTGTTTCTTAATGTCCATTTCTAATCACCATCGATAACTACTACAACATATTTAAACGAGATATTGAAACGTAGCTTCTCGTACAATGTGGCTAAGTTACTAAACACTTATGTATTGCCAACAATGAGCCATAGTCTGCACATACCTCGTATCAGATTTAACCTTTCGGAGTCACTTCGCTCGCTTCAAAGTTAAATTTCACCTTCACTGACGTGGTTAATTATCTTTTTGTTTCATTCATAATTGCTTTATTGCCATATGTAATTACGTGTTTATTATAATGAGGACATTGGCTTTGTTTGTATTTGCTAGCTGTGCTTATGCACATGCGCACGAATGTTATGTTTATATTGCTATTTTTGTTTTCTTATTTTTTTTTGTTTAATTTATATTCATTGAGGTTAAAGGAAGAAGAACGCCAAATCCCATTACTATGGGAAGGGGGTATTTAGTCTTTTTGGCAAGTTTTTTGTCTGTTCTTAAATTTGTTTTGTTTTATATATCATTTCCAGCCAATAAATACTTTATATACTTTACATACATACATACTAGGAACTAGGAAAAATGTGTCACATAGATTAGCGAAAATGATTCTTTTTCGTTTTTCTCTCTAACATTCATTCAAACCATAAACAATAACATTACAAAGTTAAAACTTTCTGGGATTCAACATTATATACAAAGCTACTTCAGAAAAAAAAAAATATTAGCCGAAACTATGCAAGGGCAGAATTTCAATAGCTTATCCGATTACTGCCTTTATGTCAAAACCGTATGCCATTCGTTATTATAATTGTGAAATATATTGTGGTCTAAATGCGTAATTAAAATAAAATATAGACAGCAGACCAAATTAAATGATTGGAACTAACGGAACAAGACTCTAACATAACCCGATTGGCAATGATTTATAGATCAGTCTTAATCATCTACAGGTAGCTCCATCTACAATTACCTCACATATTTCATTTAAATCCTGAACAGTTTCGTCTATATAATTACGAGATACTCATGCACAATACTTCTTGCGGACGCGGTGTTGCTTCACACAAATCAAAAACGTCCCGGCGGATCTGACGGCGAAACTAGATGTAGAAGTCTCGCCAAAAGGGAAATACGCCACGCGGTCGTGCTGCTATTCGTATTTATTAATTTCGTCCGTTTAAACGTGGAGCATTAAAATTTATGTCATACACAATTTTGATATTACAGTTAGGTGTGTAGGTGTTTTTTCCCTCCGGAGAGCGTTTCTAATGTAGGAACATTTATTAACGTAACAAGTTGACCGCGGGATAAGCAGTTTCCAGTAATGCTAACGAAATGGAGTTAACCGTTTAGAAAATGTGATACCTTAACACCTACGCGACATGCTTCGAGTGAGATTGTTATTGTTGGATTCCATGAATATACTTCACGATTAAGTACTTAGAGTTTAAATTTTTGCTATTACAATCTTTACTAGAAGTGCGCACAATGCTCATGGAGTACGAATAAATTTTCTACTAAACGATGTAAATATTTTTATTTTTTTTATTAAACTAAATTATTGAATTTACATTGTATCTCCAGCATCAATAGTAGATAAGAAACGCTTTCTAAGAATAAATTCAAGAAAGAGTTGCTGCTATTTTCGAATGAAGAGATCTATTTTGTCTACTATTCTTACTATTTTACAGCTGGCCTTCCAATCCTATTTCTTTCACAAAGTGCCGGATATGAAAAGGCCCCAGGCGCAACGCCCTTGAGTTGCACAGTGCTACGTAATTGGGAAGGAGATGAATGGTTGTTCATCCTGTTCCCCACAAAATCTACATTAAAATTCCTTTCCTAATCCAAACTTACTCAGATGTTCTTTAAATTTATAATGGCCTAGCAGTATTCCTATTAATATACGAATAATGACTTAGGTAGATGCATTCTGTATATCTCTTTCGGTTATAAGTTCCCAGAACAGTTTAGCTTGCTTCACTCTCTGGAGATTCTCTCAGCAATTAAATTTTCTCTGTTCCATTCGCTTTTCAATTTCTTCAGTATTGTACTGCCAGTTATCCCGCAAAAGGATTCAGGTTCTATGAAAGACACTCCAGCCTCCTTTCTGCAAGATTATTCGTTATTTTGTTTCCTTCTACTCCTGTATGACCCGTAACCAGAGAAGGGTTACTTTATTCCTATTGCCTAGCTCGTTTGATTTCACCAGGCATTTCCAGGCCACCTTCGAACTGATTTCGTATGAGCTCAACGCCTTAATGGCTGCTTGACCAACAGGCATAGTGATAATCTCCTGGTCTTGGTGATTCCTGTTAATGTTAAACTGAACGCATCTTTCAGTAGCGTGTGTTTTCGCCTGCAAGATACTCGTATATTTCCCCAAGCTTTCGAAGCGGTTACTTCTAGGCCCATATATTCCCATTCAATTTCCCTCTGCCGTTTGGAGCCATCAGTGTACCATTTAATAGTACTTTCTGTCAATTTCGAGATGGTATTTTGATCCCAGTCGTTCTTGTTGTTAAGTGTGGTTCTTATTGCCACGGCCTCCACCACAACCTGAAGAAGCGTAAGATTTAGTACTACCTCGATAGCTGCTGTTTGGGCAGGTTCTCGTAACCCCAGTTATGCATACATATAGTAACCTTTACACTTTGGAGAGGTTAATTCTCGCGGTGGCCAGATAGTTCTTTCGCTCCAAGCTACTGATACATGATGTGAGTGATGATCGGTCTCACCACCAATGTATACATCGAAAGCAGTATTTCTGGGTTGCATCCCCAATTTTTTTTCTACAAAGTTTTTGTACATCAACAGGGCTTCTCTGGCCTTGTTGGTTACTTGGTTACTAGGGCAAGGCCTAGGTATTTAAGCTACGTTCTCCAATCTATGATTTGCCCATCCGTTATTTTATGGTTTCAAGATTAGATTTCCTCTTCGGTTGAATGTAGTCTTAGTGGAGTTAACATTTAGTCCCACCGATTGACACCATCTTCCCATAAAGTGTAGTCCTCTTTGAACTACGTCTAGGAGGGTATTCTAAATTTGCTCCGTATAAGACAATATCATCAACTGTGCGTGTATGACAATATATATCATCACCATATCTTTGGCAACGTATGCCTAGATCAGTCAGCTCGTATGATCATTTCACATAAGTGGGCATATAGCACCCTGTGGTCGTACTAACCGAGATGATCATATGTCCACCTCCGCCTCTATCGACCTGACAGACAATAGCTGCGACATGCATATCAACGTGGAGATCACGCCATCTACCCCTCTTAATTGATGCGTTTTTGACAGAGCCGTGTGGAATGCAGTCAAAAGAACAAAGAGCTAGAATCAGTTTAGAATCATCCCAAATATTTTTAATTTCCGGAAATGTTTCGTTATACCTACCGGAAGTCCAGAAGTCGACAGCAAGTTCTTGTTTTGAAGGAAAATATGTATTTTTTTTTACGTCATTGAATTCTATTATTTTAATATTACCATTAAATATTAATTTATGTCTGAATGGCCTTAATTAGGTAACAAAAATTCTCCAAACTGTGGCACTGGTAATACTGCAAACTTCTGCAAACTTCTGCAGTTTGTGGTGAGGGGTCTATAAGAAGTTTGCAGTCCTTAATTAGGAATTCGAATTAGGTATTAAGAATAAATAGTAGTACTTCCTAATTTTTATGTTATTTACTATGAGATTAAATTATTCTAGCTACTAGTTTCGACAATAAGTGTGTCTTCATCAGGCTGTTTGCATGATCTCGTTATAATTTATGTTAAAGACATCAAAAATATTTAAAATGAATTTACCTTTGCTGATCGGATATTGTGAAGAATGCAATCTCAATGCTTAGCCGCTGTCGTATTAATTATATTATAATATCGACCATTATAACAAATTATTTCTCGAATATTTCGCCTTGTTTATTTAAGATTCTTCAGGGTAAGACAAGATGGACAAGGTGGCCTCATTCATCGTCTACGAAGGACTGAAGAGTGAACTAAAGACGGCTTAACTATTGAAACTGGAAAACGTGGAGGCTGCCTCTTCTAAATTCAGAAGGATAATAGCAATAATCAGCTGGTTAACATTAACAGAGCATGGGGCTGCTTTCCAGGTCCTGCCCCGTAGTAAGGTTTTCCATAGTTTTGCTTAATTCTTGGCGATTGCTGGGAGATAATTTAAGTCGTATAACATAATAACAACTGATAACAGACCAATTGGTTGTAGTTTTGTTATTATTATTATTAATAATCGTAGGGAAGTTATTTAATTGTAGTAGAAACATTTCAATTGTTATGGAGTCCATATAGTTCTTAGAATAGGCAGTCTCGTATAGTATCTTTAGGTGGAGCATGGGGTTCAGGATGAATCACAAATCTTTCGCTTTTCATAAATAAAGTGTATGCATAAGTTATTTCATAATTATGTTGAGGGAATCACTAGTATATCCTTTAAAAGTCTTAAAGTGCTAGGTATTATAAATATTCAACGGATACTAGCAACTTTTATTACTTTCCTACGTAGGATGTCTGCAACTAGTTGGTGATAAATATTACCACACCTAACAAAATATTATTCATCCGGTAGCCTAATCTTACATTTTGACATAAATCATCTCGACTTTTCCATAAAAAAATGAAAATGAACCGAAGTCTTCGATAAAATTTTAATAATACGACCGAGACCAATTTGCATTGGTGATAAGGCAAGTCTGGCATAGATGAGTTATTGAACGCACGTGGGAATGATAAAAAAAAATCCTAAGCCTTTAATTATGATTCGCGATCACATAGCGTATGTAAATCTAAGCATTCATAAATAAACGCACTTTTTCGGGATGAAACGGAGTATCCCTGCATACATGAGCTCATATTTATGTATATGTTTAGCGTATACATATGCGCATTCGTGATTAGAACGAATTGCAAGAGGAATGCTGTAAATCTGATTATTTACTCGTGAGGGTATTTCTTGATGCAGTCGTATTTCATTATTCTTTTGGGCTGATAGGAGCAAGCATAATGTTTATCAATATTAATCCAAGAGGATACATAGGCTACGGCTATTAATTATGCATCATTACACAACTTTCTAAATTACCCATTAAGAAATTTTGTTAATTTTAACAAAATTTGTTATCTACACCTACAAGTGGATTTTACAAATTTAAAAAAGAGTTGTTTTTACTTAACTGTAGATACTTGCAAAAGTATAGGTATAGGAACACAATACATTTAAGGAAAGTAAATTGATCAAGCTTTGCAAAGAGTGATTAATATAGAGAGTGTTCCATTACGTAATTTATGGAACGCTCTTTTAATTTTACTTAAATTGGATATGTATGTACACAGATAAAAATACGGAGTTGAATCTAACACCGTTTTAACTCTTTTCCGGTGTTCCCTCGCGACCATCCGTTCAAGGAGCCTCCATTTCGGAGTTAAATGTTTTGCTACTAAACGGATAGAATACAGAGATAATTTTACTTTCCATAGGAGAAAACACATCTTTAACCGAGGCAACCTAATCCGTTTAGGACCAATTTGTCACTCTTCTGCAGTTTTACTATTTTGCAATAAATATAAAAGTTTCCGAAATGGAGAAATTTTAACTCCTACTGCTGTTTATTAGAATGAATAACGGATGTTGTTTCCCCCATATGTATGTAATACTATTATCGTATCAGATAAAATTGTCTCCGTTGCTAATGCAAGTGAGTCCACGTGGAAATAATTAATTAAAATGTTTAGGGAAACAGTTACGATTTGGAGAACAAATGTTCCCAATCGGAGGTATCCTTTCCCTTTTTGGCGTTGAGGTATTAGAAATGGAAACATCTGTTAAGTAAACAAATTATCACCTTCGTGAAGGAGAAAATATAATGCAATGTTAAGGATATTTGTTCACATTTAGGACTTAAATACGGTAGTGTAGATGCGGAGAGAAAACGGAGATTATTTCTTCCTTGAAAATTTGAAAAATTTTGTATAAAACCGAGGAAATACTTTCTGTTTTCAGCTATGGCAACTCCTTTTTGGAACAAAATATTTCCAAAACGGAGACTCCCTATTTCACTCCGTCAAATTTTTACCTGTGTAGATAGAAGGGTGATGTTACAGTGCGACCTAAAAGATCTGTTGTGTCCCCTATTCTTGCTGCTTTACAGCTGGCCTTCCAATCCTATTCCTTTCAGAAAGTGAAGGATGTCAGAGGGCCCCAGTCTAGGTAAGTCCCCTCTTCGATTTCACATGCTCCCAGGTGCAACGCCCTCGAGTTGCACAGTGCTACGCAGTTTGAGAGAAGGTGGATAGGTATTTCATCCTGTTCCCCACAAAATCTACATTCAGATTTCTTTTCCAATCCAAGCTTACTCAGGTGTCCTTTCAGTCTACAATGGCCTGACAGTATTCCTGTTAATATGCGAACGTTGTTTTTACTCAGGTCGATGCATTCTGTAAACCTCTTCCGGTTATACGTTCCCAGAAGAATTTTACTTTGCCTCATTCCCTGGAGATTTTACCACTAACTGGATTTTCTCTGCTCCATTTCTATTTTTAGTTTCTTCAGTATTGTACTGCTACTTAACCCGCAAAAGGGTTCAGGCCCTACAAAAGACATTCCAGCCCCTTTTTTTGTGAGGTTATCCGTTATTTCGTTTCCTTCTACTCCTGTGCAACCCCGGAACCTATAGGAGGGTTACTTTATTTCTTTTGCCTAGCTCATTTAATTTCCCTATGCATTCCCAGACCATCTTGGAACTGATTTCATATGAGCTCAGCGCCTTGATGGCTGCTTGACTATCAGACTTGATGATAATCTCCTGCTTCCGATAATTTCTATCCATATTGAACTGAACACATCTTTCAATACCGTATATTTCCGCCTGAAATATACTTGGATATTTTCCCAAGCTTTCGAAATATGTGGTTCTAGGCCCATATATTCCTATTCCAGTTCCCTCTGCCGTTTTGGAGCCATCAGTATACCATTTGATGTCATTTCTATTCAAGTTCAAGATGGTGTTATGATGCCACTCGCTCCTGTTACTGAGCTTTGTGATGAATTCCTCCACAAAGCTGAATAAATAAATTGGATATCACGTCAAGTTAGCCCAAGGCTTAGTTAAGCTGTTTAAAATTTGCACTTTTAGTCATTATAAGCAGCAAAGATGTCAGTACTTCTGTGTGGGTTGGAGTTTCCCAAAAAATTGTGAAATTAATCTTTATCTTGAAAACGGTTTAAGATAGGTATAGTGAAGTATACGGAAAAGTTGTAGGAAAGTTATAGGGAATCTAATGAAAAAAGTTGCAGGACATTTCGTTTAAATTAAAAGTTGTTACCTGGATTGGTAGAAGCGGCAACGTTGTATTTCTGAAAATACTTTAGAAATGTAGTTCACTTTTAACGACTTGCAAATATAAAATTTGGGTTAGTTCTGCTGTTTGGTTCTCTATATGCTTAGAGTATGCCACCCACCTTGGAATATTCCATATAATTTTGTTGTGAAATCCATTAAAACGGTTTGTTTATAAAATATACAAGAAAACATATTAATAAAACAATATTTATTATTGCACTACTATATTTTGCAGTAATCGTATTCGTAAGCATACATTATAGTAATCGTACTGCTGTAGTTAGACAACCCATTTCGCTGAGTGTATTTCAGGTTGCATATTTTTGGTTATCTATGGTTGTTTTCTTTGCTTAAACAGCTGTTGTTCGATTTATCGAGAATTTTTCACAATTAAATTTTATTTTCTATAATTTTAGTTTAAGAGTTTATTGTATCATTTTAAATTATATAGTGTTAAATTTTTTTAATTAATCCAGACATTTAAATGTCTATTGTTTGCTTGTGTTGATTTAATGCAGATTCTATTAAATATTGTCGTCGTATTGTTATACGTCTGCGTTGTACGATTTTGAGAGAGGGATTTTTGTAAGAAAAACAGTTGTAGAGTTTTGTTAAGGATTTCTTTGTTCGACTATTGACGTGAGTAGACATGTTATTGTATATCATTTTTGCCATTTTGTAATTCGTTTAATATTGAAATTTAATTCTGTAATTTATTTAGTCGATCAAGGCTTTCTTTTTGTGATAATTGTTAATATATTGAAGTGTGCACTTTATAGATATAAGATCAATTATTATTTTTGTTTAGGAATATTTATTTTAGTTTTCCTCTCATTATAGTTTAAAGAGTTAATTTTCCGTTATTCAATTTTGCTGTTTCATTTTTAATTATCAATCACCTCGGTTGGGTGAGTAGAAGCATTGCTCTTGCTTTTAGTTTTTTTTTTGTAAATTTCTTGTAATTGTCCACACTTAGTTTATTTTAATTTGTGAAACCACGTGGATAGAAATTCAAAGGTCGTGTATTTTGGATAATCTTCCTGAACAAACAAAACTTTTGCTTTGCATAGGAAATAGTATTGTCCTATTTTAATTTAGAGTCAAGTGCAGTATTTATTTTAGGCCAGAACTTTTAGTTCAAGGTTTCTTCTGCACAATCTGTAATTTAAGCCGTTGTTTAAATAAATTGATTGTTAATTAGCGTCATTGGGTTAAAAATTCTGTTGTTTTATTTTTATTTAAACCTTTTCATTTTTTCGAGTAATTAAGAAAGTCTGATTTCATTCACTCACTATTCACTTTTCGTGGTTACATTCAAGTTTTAATTCGCGAGGGTAACTCTGAGGTTAATAGTTCTTTTGCGTTCTTTAAAATCCTATCCGTTGAGCTAGCTAATTTTATTTTTATTTTTCATTTTAAAATTCATTTTGCATTTTCATTTAATTCAATCAGTACACAGTTAATAAAAATGAAATCTAACGAATCAGATATTTTCTAGTTATAGTCGAATAAGCACTGTCTTTTAGCTAATTTTGTCAATGGTGAACTTAAAAAATATTTATTTCTTACTATCTGCATTTGAGTCTACTTTATGCACCTTGTAACAGTATCAAACTGTTTTGCATAAAAGTGCTAACATGTATGCACCTAACTTTTTTGTATGACTAATTAACAAAGTTTTAAAACTATTATGGCTACCTTGATTCTTTTGTCACACCCTCGCACGACCTAAACCGCGATAATTAATAGTTCGCGTTCATAAATATCGGTTCACTTATAGATAAAGAAAAGATATCTGCGTAGTGGACGTGCGACCGCTAACAGGTTGCACATATTCAATAAGCAATAAATAGAACACGCAATGATATCGATTGATAAAAATATCCTGTTCAGCGGCACACAGCGCACACATTTCAATATTACTGAAACAATGACACTAATTGCTGTGCGTGTCGGACGGGGCTATTTCAAGGTCCCGAGCGCGCGCGTATTTAACGCGCTTACGTGTGTGTGACTGCTGGTAGCAGGATGTACTTATAATTTGTTCCCGCAAAACAATCATAACTTGAACGTGGATACCATAAAGAACCAATCCGTCTTATGTAAATGGAACAAGTAGACTGTGCAAACAATTTATTATTCCGTACGTGCGGTCAATCAATTCAGATTAGATCCGCAAATGTGTAAATTACTCTTGTTTATGTCTAGTATAAATTACCTTGAATTTTAATTATGGTGTGGTAATAATTTGCGAATGCACTAAAAATTAGTAATAATTAAATCAAGCATCTGATACTCAAATTTTATTAGTCCAAGACGTAATTTAACTTTAAGTGCCTAGTAACGTAATGACCTACAAAAATTTTGTAATGATTTGTAATCGGTTGATTCGTACAAGTTAAATCAAACAAATTTGTTCTAAAAATCAGGTACCAATAAAGGTTGGTTAATTTTCGGCTCTCATGATGGGAATATCGGTATATAACTTCTTCTTAACTGGGCACGCAAAACCCAACCAATTTAATGCTTATCGGGCATTTATCTTTTCGAATTCTATTCCATTTTTTTCGCATTGGTAGTATTTTTTGAAGCATATCTGTAAAAATAAAATTTAAAATACGACATGAATAAACCCGCGTTATTGAAAATACAAAATAAGAAAAAATTCATCGTGAAGTACTACCTCGGGTGGTAACATTCGGAATTACCAAGGAATTCCGACAGCCTATTCAATTGGTAACATTGTAAAAACAATCACCTGGTAGCGGATAAATAGTGCAGAAATGGCGCGCGGTGTTAAGCAAAACATAACTTACCTCACCTAATAAGGAAACAACTAGCGTCAATAATCTGATAAATCTGATAAATGTACTTGATACAGCATTTGGGTGTGTTTACATTGCTAATGAAATGAACCGTGTTGATTTTATAAGGAAACCTATTGCGGTATGTGTTGAAGGATTCATCCGAAAGCAGCAAACGAAAGATAAGCACGTATTTTGTATTATTTTCAAAATGGATATATACATACTGCTGTGTACAGATTGAATTAATGAAAAAGCAAAATAAGCAAATAAATTATTATATCTTCCTGCACAAAAATAATAAATGATCTTATATCTATAGTGTGCACACATCAATATAATAACAATTATTATAAAGCGAATTCCTTGATGGACAGAATATATAAAAGATAATTAAACAAATCTCTAAATCAAATGAATTAACAAAATGGCAGCAAAGAATCAAAAATACAAGTACACACGCTAACATCTACCAAGGAACTGCTTGATAAAATCCCCAGTCGTTTTTTAACAGAAAACCTCGCAAACGCACAAACAATACGCCAACATACAAAAGACAAATAATTGAATTGAATTAATTTAAAAAAACTGAACACTTAAATAAATAAATTATACAATTTACTCTTTAACTCAAATTTATACTAAAATAAACATTATTGTGGAAATTTCTCGATACAATGATTCAGCAAAACGGAAAAATCAAGACAAATTAGGCAACTTAAAATATACTCAGCGGTAATGTGGGTTGCCACAGCAATATGTAGCTGCAGAATGTGCTGTAATGTATTGTTCTTCGATTTTGCCGTATACCTGCTTCTAATAGCATGGCTCCAGAGTTAAAGTTTTCATATCGGAAGACTTGCCAGATAACCCCTTACTGGATGCTGCATTCATTAGGTGTCCTCATTTATTGTGTGGAATATATTGAGTACAAGGTGTAGCGGTTGGTTTACAAAAGTTTAAGAAAAGTGTAAGTTCCATTGTGTTCGTTGATTTATGTAAGGCAATAACCGAACATAAACTATGAGCTACAGAAAGTACAACTTAGTGCAACTGTGATTGGCTGTTTTGCGTGAGGGTGTGTAACGACAATGAAATGTAAATAGCATCGCCCCAGCCTATAATCATTTTTCCTTCATGTACATTGTCGTATACTAAAAGAAAATCTATTTCATCGTTTGTCAGTTAAGTTTTGTGCCGATTACAAATGTTGGTTTTGGCAATCTAGCCACGAGGCGCCGCGTGAACTTTTTCAACGCAAGCTGTTTCAACAACGCTGGATTGACGCCAGCTTTAGATTTTCTGATTCCCGTTCGGTTTGCCATGACGCGAATATAATTTTAGCTTGTCTACCCCGATTTGTGAAACAGTTACGTTTTTATTTTACATTTAAGTTACCATTTTTATGATTTTTTGAGAAAGTTTTGAATGTGCATATTTCAATTATTATTTGATGGATATCGTTATTTAAATTTACATATTCCTTGTTATTCTTTATGGATTATATTTAAAAGGAAGTCGGCTTTCTTTCATTATACAATAATCTCATGTTTACCTGAATTATCCTAAAATTCTCTGGTTGCTTTGTACACTGGGTCTCAAAAGTAATGTCATGCCCTAGGAGGCGATATCAAAACTTTTTTCCTTATGGGAGTGGCTTATACGTAGTTGCTTCGACCGATGTCGAGAATCTAAATATTTCCGTCCCTAAAATAACAAATCCTAAACGCGGTTAAATTTACGATCTTTTTTTTATAAATACTTTCTTGTATGGCACACTCTGCTCAGTTTTACACCTAAATGAAAGAAAGGCTACAACCCATACACACTTGAGGATAGGTACTAGGATACTTTAAATATCTGTAGCGGGATGTTAAGAAATGCGTTTGATGGTTTTAATGTTTGGCCTGCTATCCGGGACTACTTGAAGACACGCCAGCGTCGTTATCGCCGATCGCCGATTTGTAGAGCCGCTTGCTTGTATGCGTATCCGATGCGTGTTGAATTGATACCTCTTTTCTTATTTATTATGTGTGTACCTTGTTTCCCGTAATATTCGTAACTGGTATGTTATTTAGTTACCATAAAATATATAAAAATATTAAATATATTAAAAAACAATAAATTTTCAATTATCTAGAATGAATTATTTTTTAAAAAAAAATGTGGATTTCTCAACAGAACTTTAAAGTTGAATATACCAAACTGACGAAATATCCTGAATAAATAAACATATTTTATAGAAAAATGTATTTTTTCTATATCATGACCGAGAATTTCCAGGAAATAATATACATTTTAAGATTGAATATCAAATCAATAACATTTGGATAGATATTAGAAACGTTTAAACTTATTGTAATAGTAATTTGAGCCATGTTTTTGGTTGATTTTAACATATTTGGTGAATGGATACATATTTTAGTTAAATATAACATCTATTCATAATTTAATAATAATCTTTTTATAATTTCTATTTTTTTCTAAAATTCTAAAAAGGAATTCCGAGAACAGGTTATACGGTATAACCTGTTCTCCGATGAGGTATAACTTATATCTCATTATGCAATGTAGAGCAATCTTATTTGCAGTTGTAAAAATAGAAAATTGTTTTTTTAACGATAGTAAGCATTTGTATTTCACGAGTTTATTAAATCATATTGATTGTAGCAAATTAATAAATTCGGTATATCACTGAAACATGTACTATGTATGTAATAGCAAGTCAAATGAAGTCCTTAGAAGAAGTGGTCGTTTCTAGTCGTAAATTGTTGAAAATATTTATACCTTTTTCAGGAGAATTGAGGGCCTTCTAATGTTGAATCATTTTGATGAACTCTTCTAGGCATAATTAATAAATGTACGCAAACAATACACTTTCAACAGAATCACAATTAAATAGAAGATTATTATACTATATTTTAATAAGTATTTTCAAATGTTTGTTTTTGAGATGTAGTTAGTTTATGCACGTTGGAGTCACAGTTTGGGTGTATATTCACCATATCTTAGATCTTTCCTTTTACGTCCACATAATTTTATTATAGGAAAAGTATATTTTTAACAAGAAAAAAATATTCACACCCAATATTTTCAGCATTTTAAGTGTGTGATGACGCTTTGCGGTTGCCAAACCCGTCACAGATAGTAGATAGGAGATAGTAAATATATGGTGAGAAAGGTATACTCATAAGGGAAGCAAAGATAAGCGAATTGCAGAAACAAGTATCCATTTCAGAGTCCAAAAATAGGTAAAAATTTGTCAGTTTAGTTAAAAGTTCTTATTTCAACCAAAGTTTCATCACAAAAAATACATTATCTAACGGAGTCGTTACAATTCGACAAGGTTGAATAAACAATAAAGTAACTATATAAATAAATAAAATATAAATAATTACACAATATTTGGAACTATTGCAAAGAGGACTATGCAAGTGGACAGACCTACAAAGGAAATTATTGTTAGTATAAACAAAAAACTATAACGATCTCTAACAAAAAGTTTTTCTAAAGATGGCTGTGTCACATTCAGATAAGCTCGAAGTTCCGGTATCGTATAAGTAGTATTTTCTTTTATTCAAATTAAATATTAAGAGAAACTTACAATATTTTCTATTCGGGTAATGAAACGACATACGCAAAAATTTTCTTCACTTTCTATGCAAAAAAACTTCGAATTTTGAACAATGGATAGTTTACATTAGATACATTTATAAAATAGCTGATCACCTCTTTTGCTACTGAAATAAGACACAAATTAATCCTTTTATTTGAAGGAAATAAATCTTTAGTTATAACAAGAAAATACAGTGAAAATAATTACGGTAGCTGTAAATATAACATAAATAGACATTCAGAAATAACAATCAAGCAATTAATATCGTCAACATCTCCTCCTGTATGTATCTCCAGCATATGCGATATGTTCTATACCTACATAACACTTTAAGCATATCGATATAGGTAACAAAACATACTTTCGTCAGAAAATACGTTACCAATTAGGATTCAATCCGTAGGCATCGAAACCTTTCCTAACCGTATCAGCTAGCAGCGACCGTGAGCACGTTTGAAATTATGATGTTATTTTAGGACCAAATTCTCCACTTGAAAATACGTTATAATACGTACGCATGTAAAAAAGTCTATCGGCGGTAATTAAGAGCACTCCGGGAATAAGCCACTCCCATAAGGAAGAAAGTTTGATATCGCCTCTCTAGGGCATGACATGAGTTTTGAGACCCAGTGTACATGTTTATTAGAAGAGAATTAAAAATGCTACCTATCATTGAGTTTGATTTGTCACTCTTTCGTTGATGCGTGATGAAAGGTTTTCTGAATATTATCAAGGAAAGTTTCTTTTTTTCTAATGAAACAGATGGCGATTTGTTTGTGATACAGATGATAGTGACGATGATTTAATGTATAAAACAGCCCGACACTCAATTCACGATTTTGAACAAACAATCCTGGAATAAAACAGAAAATGAAATCAGAAATACTATACACAACCAGCGCTACCAACAGTGATCATACCAATATCTCTCTTTTACGGCGAAAATCCACTCCATACCCAGATGCAAGATTTTTGACACTGCATTACAACTTGCGGTAAATTGTAAATTTCCGTATTCAAATCGAACAGCGACGCAACGTCATAAAAGTAAAAGCAACTCAAATCGAACCGATGTACTTACAGCTGCGTTTCGCTGCATGACGCGAGTACCAAAACGAACATATTTACCTATTATGATTGTGACATAAAGCCTTCTGAAATAAACTCAAGAATTGTTCTCCGAGTTAAATTTGTAGTGCAATTAGTTCGATTCAAAGTTATTCCGATGAAATAGATGATTTAGTGATGCAATGCAGATAAATCTACCTATTTTATTTCTAAAGAATTGTCAAAATAATTTTGTAAATATTCAATGTTCCTTGCGTAAGCATGCATGACTAAAATGTTGATTTAGAAACATATGTAATAAGATTGACAGTAAACACTGAGACGAAATGTTCTCCTAGTAATTTCCAACACGTATTTTACGTTTAAACTCTTGCTTCCTTGTAGTTAAATTTTTATAATTGTTATTGCTATTACTATTACTAATAGAGTAAATTTATATAAAATGGAATAGTTTTTACCTTGTCTATCAAAATAAATTTGAACAACTACATATTTTTGAAGTAACCAAAGTATGTTGAATCGAAGTAAAAAATAATATACAGGTGTTCCACTTAGATAATCATACTTAGATAATCATAAGTTCGATCCATAACTCGAAAACTGTTGCACTTGGTAAAAGAAAACTGATTGCGGCCTTGGATTTTATGTAAAGGACTGGATTATGCACATTTCTTTTTACTTTTTAGCTAACTTCTATCGCAACTGAGATACAAGGCGTGTACCAAAATTGAAAATTTTCAATACCAGCCTGTATTTCAAATACTAAAGAGAGCGGAAAACATCTGTTTGCCGCATCTTTTGTTTCACAAAAAATAGGACACTGTCGAGATAACCGCAACGCTCTATCTCTATTAATAAATCAAATACTCCGCCAAAATGGGACAGCCTGAACATATTATGAATGAAGATTTACCGTATTAAAATGAGTCATGAGAAAAATTCCTAAAGTATGTTGCGCGGGTAGACCTGATTACCAAAATTCCTGATATTTTAGACATTATGGTGAGATTCATTCAATTCGCCGAGAATGGGTTACTAAATTTCAGGCGAGTATATTTGTAATAACAGGGTGGGTGTTTCAAAGAAAAAAAGGTTTACTGTTTTAATTTATATTTAAAATCAGCTATACCTAGAGTACCTCAGAAGTTGGTAACATCTAACAAGACACAAATAGTACTAATGAACACACTACAATGTCGACTCCAATAACAATATAGGTACTATATACAAATAAATTTAAAAAAATACACATCAGAAATAATTTATAATAATAGAAACAAGTTGTTTGCAATCTTTATTCTAGAATTAACTCGTGAGTAGAGCAAGATAGAAAGCGGATGCATATGAAAATACTTTTCATCGAACATGTTGCGCAGAGTAAGTGGTCCTTATAAATTCGATCTTCCGCTAACATCGTAGGCATCCGAATCTCATTTCTAATCAATCATCTGTCATAACTAGACATGCATATTTAAGGTTAGGATATTTATGTTTGAATGTGTGGTTTACCAATCGAAGTAGACAGGATAATTGCTCCGGCACTTAATATTTTAACAAGTTACCTACCACTATCTCCTCATTCTTTTGCTCTCAAAATAAAGAAAAATTATCGTAAGGATCTGCAACCATCTCATACTTACGGTTGAATTTTAGTTTTTTTTTTACGTCGGATTTCATAAAAGTTATAAAATAGGAAGATTGGTGATTAAGTGATCAATCATTTCGACAGGTTAATTATTAATTACATCTTAATTATCGGCAAAGTATTTAAGCACAGGCATTATCAGCCTCTGCTAATTTAGAAGCAACTACCATGATTTTTTTTACTATTAATATTGTTCATGTTCAAGGTAATGTTGGAAGAAATAAATTTCGGCTAATGTAAAATCAAAAAGATCGTTCAATTGAGTTTACCAGCTTATCTAAGAAATTGATTATGCACGCTCATTTGCTGATAATATAAAGGTTGCACGATCGCGCCAAAAAATCCCAAGACAATTTCTTAATGAGCTCTAAGCAAGCGATGTAAAAGCTAACTGTAATAAAGTCCACCGTCAGACGTTTGCAGGTTGCGCATGTTCTCCAAAGCGGCGTTGTGCGCTGCGTATGTACTTTCAATTATTTCATGTTGGCAATTATAGTCAAGTTCGACGGTCATTTGTTGTGCTTTTCATCGATATGTTTACTGCACTGTACTAATAAATAGCAGCCGTAGAGCCCACTATATCTTATTTTTCTCTTGTTCCAATTACGTTTATTCGTGTACCGAAACTACATCACTTTTGCCTTCTAATAGCCTCACCTTAGTCATCATTTACTACGTTTTCCCTCCCTGTTACACAATGCGTGTAAGTAATGGGCAACATGCCGGCAACGGTGATAAAATATCTATCTATCGATTACGTTTCCTTTTAGATAGCCTGGTTGTTTAGCGAAAAATGTTTTTGAAAGGTCAATTCATTTTGTTACGTTTCTAATATTGTCATCAGTGGTACGTTATTTGTGTTTGACACATTTTCTCAAGGAAGTATTCCGTGGGAAGTGAATGGAAAGAGACTAATCTGATTGAAAACTTTATCTATAGAATGTTAGCTATTTCAAAAAGATTCAAAATTGATTATGTTGTAGTATATTGTCATTATTTAATGTTTCTGTTTTAATATTCTTGATAAATTGTCTTTGCTCAATTGAATCTGCTTTCTCATAAATTATCCCAATGCGAATTCAAATGTTTCTACATATGTGCCTCAAACACAATCTGTATTTACAGAAGAGATAGTATTAGTGTCTGCATAAAACTAGTGTAAGCGGAAGCAGATTGAAGTCTACCGAAATATATTTCCTAATGAAGAAATTACTGTAATACTTTACATTTGCCCCACTGAAGTCATAAGGAATGGTTTTGAGAAGAGAAACAAATCATCAACAATCTACTAATGTGATTTTGGTCTGAACTGCATTATACTAGTATAAATTTTAATCTCACATTTCACATTTATTCACATTAGACAACTCGATATTATTTAGTCCACGTCTGAAACTCTATCCTATTGTGGACACTGGGAAAAAAAATCATGTCACAATCACTGGCAACTAGATTACCAAGAATCGGAACCTAAAATTTCATGCTTCCGTAAAAATTCAGATGGGGTAGCAAAGTTACTCTTGAAAATTCATTTTGAATTAATATTTAATAGGAAATTTTACTAACAATTTTCATTTGTGAAATCTTCAAGTAATCAAGTAATTTTCAATAGTATGTTTTAGCAGTGGTTTTCCATGGTAACTTTCAGTTGTAAAAATCAGTATGAATTTCTAAAACTTTCAATAATAATTTTCGGTAGTAGTTTTCAGATGCAAATATTGCTAATTAATTTTTGCATATTTCAGTTGCAATTTTCTAGAGTAGTACTTAGTGGTGACTGGTTTTTGTAATTTAACGGCACACAAATATACAGTTATACTAGACTAGAAGTTACAATTGAAGTAATGCTATTAGGTAATTCGGTCTGTGATTAAAATCGTTCATATGAAGCCTCAATATTTCGTCGATATATTGTTTGACTTCTACCTCCTGATGAAGTCAACAGTATATATTGACGAAATATTGAGGTAGTAAACATGAAGTAATTTCTTTTCACCTCCAAACAAATGAACTCAGCATTTCTTTATCTGGAATATTTTGTGAAAGAAGTATATCTTAAATTGAACTTTAGTATCTAGTATGTGACATGGATATTAAATAAAATGCATTTGCCTTTAATATATTCCAATTTATTAAAAATCAAAAAACGAAAATGAGTTACCTTAAATAAAGTGTAAATAAGTAAAGATGAATTCCAACATATCGTAATTCTAACATGTCTTTCAAATTGCAAATTTTTTATTTTAATATTTAAATGAAGATAAGTCGTATGTAACGATAAATCGTTCACTGATTTTGATTGCACAATAATTAGTTACAAAAGGTATAACATTAATATTAATGCAGAAAATATAGCCATATATGTACTTGAATTACTTGATATTATAACAACCACACAAGAAAGTAAAACACCTACCTACAGCAACGACAGTTTTATAACTGAATGCGAATGCGAATGCATGACTAATAAACCAAATTATGCATCCATCGGATTAGTCTATTCCTGGCTTTTGGGGATGTATAGAAATTTTTCGGGGCAAATAAGTACAATTTTCATATCCACTTTAATTTTTGCTGCAAATTTGTAATAATTACAATTAAAATTCCTAAATATATTAAAAATAAGATTTCAGTATGAACATTCACTGGGTTTATTTAATTATCGTATGCCGAAGCTGATTTTAATGTACGAATACGTGAAATTTTGCATATGCATATTACTTTCCCAGACTGAAAATCACATTATTTTTCTCAGTGCACCCCCGGACATCATTGTTGACAAACCATGAAAGGAGATAATCGAATAACAAGTAAATAAAAGGAACAGTCTTTGTATTACACAAAACGATATTGTCATAACTCTAGAACCCTAACTATAAGTGGGTGTGTCTTCATGTCACAAACTTGAAAGTCAACAATAAAACCTTCCTACCGAAGTCTTTGCATTCTTATTAATTTATTTGAGAAAGAACCACAACCTATTTGTTCCTGGAATAATATTTTAAACTATAAAATATATAAATAAAGATTTAGTTTCACAAAAGGGTAAGAATGTGAAGTCAATTATTGTAAAACATTTACAACAAATACATAAATATATCACATAATCAAACATTATTTTGTTAGAATCGTGTTTGTTATCTAGTATAAGCTGTTCAGAAATATTTGCAATAAAATCAGAATAAAATAACGCATAAATTTGTGGATTTTTCTAACCTATTTTCCTACTTCCTTTAAAATATAAATTACTCCACATATTTGAAAATTCCCGGCAACAGCTTTGCAAGATGGCAGCTAAGCTTGAAAACGGACTACAAAAGAACAAAGGTTTTGCGAGCCCGTCTTTACTCATAGTATGTTGTGAAGATATCGTGTATTAATAAAATCAATTTGTTAGATTTACAATTATGCACGCGCATTTCTAGGTTGTAGTTTTGTATGTTTTCTCTAGTTCACGCGTTCGGCTAGTCATTCTTATTTAAATAATATCTCTCTTGTTTCAAAATAAGTAGCAATTAACGTCACCGCTTATTTAGGAAAATTTATTCCACTTCGATAAAATAAGCATTTTCACTTTGCTGCTAAGATTTACATATTACATTGTAAAATGGTAATAAAATCTCTTGTATTAATCTCGTCGGTCTCGCGTTCTCTGTAGGCACACGAACGTTTGTCGGAAGACACCCATTCAACTACCCATGAATGTTTACAGTTAGGTAGACGTAACATAATATTTGTAGGTCTTTGTTTTTATAACTTTACAGCAGGCAATTGTTTAAATGTATTTGTGCTATTCTCGAAATTACATTTTCTATATAATCGGTTTTCTACGGAACTGGCTAGTTAGAAGCTTTCGGTCTTAACAAAACTCTCCAGCAAATTTGGGCTAAGCAATGATTTGGACTTTCTTTCTAGAATATTTTGCAGTTTTTCACATTTCCGATTAACCGTAAGTCGTCTTGAACTTTGTTATTTTAAATAGAATGACCTGATTACTATATATGTAATACACAACGCCCAATTTATTCTAATTCTAATCACGTAATACACCTGAGGATGGCTTGATAGAGCCGAAACCGGTTGTGTTAATATTAATAAACCAAAGGATTGGACAGAACACGATTTTCCTGGTTTTTCTAATACCCAACATCGTAATTCTACCAATTCGGAACTTAGAACAACTTAATTTATTGCATGTAAAAGTGTGTAATGATTTCTTTATTTACATATTATAAATTTATTTATTATTATCATTTTACATGTTTAAACATTCCCAAATTCATTTAATTTATTGCAGTTATTAGTGTGCAGATTTCAATAGGCGTCAATGTATGTCCTTGTGTTATTTTCTGAAAATATGAAATGTATTAGATTTAAGGCGAATCTGGACGGCCTTTTAATGAGATTCTCTTCCAAGAGATGGCGCGGATCTTTTTCCGCTGTTTTTAGACATACCAATCAAAATATTTTAAATTTGATAAAGGGATTGTTTTGAAAACAGTATTTAAAATTGCGCCAACGTTTTATTTTTTTAAATTTTCTTTTTTTAAATTTTTTGTTTGGTTCTATTTGGCTTCCAAAAAGGAAAAATAAAAAAGTGGTCAAGGGCGACGGTTCAGCGGTCCTTACTAATACTAAAACATTTTTTTTCATTTCTTTCTGATAGCAAATTAGCGTCCGAAAGAGGAAAATGCGTTTTCTCTTTGAACTCGTCGCCGGGACAACCATAATTAGAACGGTAGCACATTCGTCGAATTGAGCGCGCTACAGAAATGATACCGGTCGAGTAATCAGATTTTTCAAAACATTAATTAGTCTGTCATATGAACTTGAATGTATAGGTAACTCTATTTCATAATGGTTTCTTTTAGAAAAAATTCAAAATTAAAATGCAATTAAATAAGATTCTATCATAATTTTATTGATTTACTAGGCTAACAAAAAATACTATTAATTCAGAAATACATAATCTATAAACACGGATAATATAATCGTTACTATGAATCAGTAGATTCAGTGACTTATTTTGTAAATTGAATAAACTGTTGTTTTCCGAAACTGAATTATCTCGAGGTATGCACAAATGTGAGATGCATTTGTAGAACACGTGATTGCAGAAATAACCTGCAAGCGACAGTCAGATCGAAAAGAAAGGATACCTCTTTGTCTTTTTGAATGGTATGAAATTCGTTTTGCCTTTTATATTACATGTGCGCAAAAAATCAATTGCTAAGATCTGTCTAGCAGGGTCGGCAAACTTTTCATAGACAGGCCAAATCGAACCGAAAATAAGTTCAGCGGGCCAGTTGTAAACTCTAACGTGTATATTTTTTATTAGTGTCCTCTGGGTTTTATTGAACGAAAACAACGTACCAAAAACTTTCCGTCGTATCATACAGAGTGTTTAAAATTACTGACTATTGTCAAAGAATCTTAAAGTTACAAAACTTTTTTTTTTTTTCAAAAGCACGTATATTATTCTTATATTTTTCTGCAACATTCCTATAGGCTTCAGTGGTTTTATTTTTTTAATTATTATCCTATTATTTATTAACTATTTCAAATGGTCAAATAATTTTTACCTGGTGGATTATAAATAACATTACAATAATTTTTAATTGCTAGTAAATATTATAATAATCATTGTTTTCTATGTTAGTACCTAGAAAAGTACGCAATATATAAACCACAGTAAATATTAAATATTAAAAGTTTATCTTCATCTGGTTCGCATTTTGCAAAACGAGCAAAAATGCGAACAAAAGTTAATTACAAGTGTTTGTGTGATATAAGAATTTGCAGAGGATTGAAATAGTATATAATAGAATCTTTGCAGACGATGTGGTAATAATAACAGACAGTGAAAAACAAAGAAAATTTGAACATATGGAAAGGAAACATGGAAGAAGAGGGCATGACAATAAACATAGAAAAAATCCTTGGAAACTAGAATGTTGGAAACTAAAATTGAAATAAATGATACTAAAATAGAGCAAATGAGAAATTTAAATATTTAAGAGTAACATTGGAAGAAACAGGAAAACAAGATGCTGGAATAAACGATTGATAAAACAATCAAGTACTACGCAATAAACCAAAAAATTATTAATAAAAAAGACAAACCTATAGTAGTGTTATGAAGAAAGCTAAGAAAAATGATTCCACTATTTTAGGGCATTTGGAAACACATCTCAGTAGTTCAATACCTGCTACTTCTGAAGATTTGGACACCTTGAAAACATCTGACCAGAAAATTTTGAAGTAATAATAGGATCCATTTTAGGAATTCTAATCCATTGAATCACAAGAAAATGAATTGCGGCCATATTCTTTTGTAATACTTTAACGAATGTTAGTATCTTTTTATTTAAAATAATTTGAAGGGACGAAAGTTCAGTTGAAAGGGCATAAGAAGCAGAAACAATAATTACTATTAATGGACGGAACGATTGCAGAAATTTTTTCTCATTTAAAAAAATATTAATAATTTCTCTGAGTTCCAAAAATCTCAATAAAACTTTTTCACTATTGCACCATCGAACTGGCGATGGTTAACTCGCCGAGAGCCAATAAAGTTAACCACTGCAACAACTGGTTCAATAATGCAAAATAGATGGAGGTCTTTGATGAATTACGCAATGACTTATTGAAAGCTTTGCACAACACAAAAATACTTGGGCAGTGTCAACAATGACTGTTGACTCATCAAGAACTAACAAAAACCACTAGACATTTTTTTCCCTTCTCCATTAAGAAGCTTATTGTGATATTCTCAATTTATCTGACAGTCGCTTGAGCTTAGAGATCAACAGAAAAATAAACCGTCTTCTTTGGGCACACTTTTTCAGCTTTATCGTAAATCTATTCATGAATATTTCAAATTTAATTCTAAATAAAGTTAGAAATATTATTGCGAAGTAAAGCGTTCATAGTAAATGAATTAATCGGACTTATTTACTGCGACATCAGTTGACTATCAGTCGGTGAATAGTAGATGTAGATACCTCCCGGTACAATAATTTTCGTAAGCCCTTATTGTGGGTGCGAAAAACTATCGGCAATAGCTGAATTAGGCGCTTGGTACTTACAACTTGCGCGGGCCGGATTGAAATACGCAGCGGGCCAGATTTGGCCCGCGGGCCGTAGTTTGGCGACCCCTGGTCTAGAGTATTCACTACGTTTCATTGAGCGTTATTCTATACCTGTATCTATGATTTTATAATACAACTTCCTATACGGTAACTTGTGATAAATGAGTCAGGGTGCCACACACTGTCACAAACATACAAACCTCACTCAACACACACACAGAGACATCGCACACCTGTAGTCAAGTAACTCTAAAGTTTTTTCTCTGGAACTGACTTAGCCCTGCAGTTATTGTATGAAGAATATTTACTTTCTTACAAATAGCAAACCGTATTATCTAAAAAAGGGTTAAAAGATACTCGTCAAAAGGCGGAAGCATCTTCGTATTAGCGCGAAAAGAAAAAAGACTTCTTCTAAGATTTAATATTCATATTGTACAAAATGTAAGTTCCATATCTACTTACCTAGACATTTTATTACTTTGTCATTGCGTATTTCAGTCGGTGCATTTTACCCAGTCAAAAAAATGGCTGTATGCATTTTTTTATTTGCATTTTATGGATGTCCTGTTTCGTAATATCATTGGCATCAAGGAAATTATTGAAGTGGTTTAGTATTTATAATTATGACTCGTTAATGAAAAGTAGATACATTATCTATTATTAACATTTACACATTTTAAGAATTTCCCACTTATTTAAAACATAGCTAGGAAGTAGGTTGGATTGTGTAAAATACACAAAAAGACAGAACTAAAAGCAGAATTGAATATCCTTATATTTATGCCTTACGTGATGCCATAGCAGACCATCTGTACGTAGATACGTCCTCAAAACAAACACCGGTCTGTGCGTTAGGTTACGATAGAAGCCGGCGGCCTGTCGGCATTTGATGGAAAAAAGAAAAATGAATATTTCTGTTTTGGGCGTTATTATTAGTCCAAATTCAAAAATTAAAAAAGTTTTTGTCATTAAGACATTGGTCTTCACATGCGCGTTGAGCCGATTTTAGAAATTGTTTTTTAATAACAAACTTACAACATTTAAAAATTTTAAATACATAGAAAATAAAAAAAATAAAACGTTGGCGCAAATTCAAACATTATTTTAAGACAAATACAGTTTAAAATTTCAAAATCGGTCGTACCGTTTTCCCAAAAAGCGCGGAATACTTTTATCGATATATTTATCTCTGTCGCACACTTGGACATACAGATTCGCCTTAGAAAAATACATTAACCCATTCAATAGGAAAAAATGCAGAGCAATATTTTAGTGTTACTCACGTTTGCTAGATATTATATACAAAGTAAACATACTTTAGGTATATATGTGTGTGTAAATGCCTCTTTTTTGTTTGATAATACAAATACAAGCCGGTTCAAAAATAAAGGACTACTTCACCAAATTAAAATCGATGTTTCCGTAGGTTGGCGGCCTCGTAGAAGGATATGGCGTCCCAAAATAGAGGGATTCCCTCGTAAACTAGTCCTAAGGTCCAAGGGAAGTGTGGTTGCAGCTCCTTGATGATCCCATGTACACGTACTCTCATTCCTCCACTTCCATATATCAGCGTCCTGACACCGACGTGTACTTCTGTTACGAAGAATACTTTTCTTCGGATGTTGTTACCTCAAAATCTAGGCGGTGATGAAAAACCCACGTGAGCGGATTTAGCGTCCAGGAGGTGGCGGTGTGATTATAATTCCGGAATTATCCGTGCCGTTGATGGACCAAAAATTACGATAAACTACAGATCAACTGCTTCTGTGTACTAGATTACTAATCCCGATAAAACCGGTGAGTATATTTTACGTTCAAACGCAGTAAATTCTCAACACAATATCTAGGTACATTAATCACTGATCCTACCTCTGCGCTAGTTGGAACTACTTCTCCTTCGTCCTCTCCTAACAACAACGTCGCCTCTGCATATAAAAAAAGCACAACCCGCAAAAAGGCAAACAGTGAGTTCGAATACAATATGATGCTTGACCTTAAGGCGAATCTGTATGTCCAAGTGTGCGACAGAGATAAAATATATCGGAAAGTATTCTGGGCTTTTTTGGGAACACGGTACTACGATTTTGAAATTTTAAACTGTATTTGTCTTTAAATAATGTTTGAATTTGCGCAAACGTTTTAATTTTTTCATTTCTCTGTATTTAAAATTTTAAATGTTGTAAGTTTGTTATTAAAAACAATTTCTAAAATCGGCTCAACGGGCATGTGAAGACCATGTCTTAATGACAAACTTTTTTAATTTTTGATTTGGACTAATAATAACGCCCACGAAAACAGAAATATTCATTTTTCTTTTTCCATCACAATGCGGACAGGCCGCGGCTTCTATCGTAACCTAAACGCACATACCGATGTTTGTTTTGAGGACGTATCTACGTACAGATCATCTGCTATGGTATCACCGAAGGCATAAAATATAAGGATATTCAATTCTGCTTTCAGTTCTGTCTTTTTGTGTATTTTACACAACCAACCTACTTCCTACCTATGCTTTAAATAAGTGGGAAATTCTTAAAATGTGTAAATATTAATAATAGATAATGTATCTACTTTTTATTAACGAGTCATAATTATAAATACTAAACCAGTTCAATAATTTCCTTGATGCAATTGTATTACGAAACAGAACATCAATAAAATGCAAATAAAAAAAATGCATACAGCCATTTTTTTGACTGGGTAAAAATGTTCCTATAAATTTCACATTTCTTTTATATTCTGCTTAGATTACATACCTTGTATCATAGTCATTTATATTGAGCCGCCCTAAGAATTATTTTTGGATTTTGGCGCACTGAAATACGCAATGACAAGTAAATAAAATGTCTAGGTAAGTCGATATGGAACTTACATTTTGTACAATAGAATATTAAATCTTAGAAGAAGCCTTTTTCTTTTCGCGCTGATACGAAGATGCTTTCGCCTTTTGACAAGTACCTTTTATCCATTTTTAGATAATGCGGTTTGTTACTTGTAAGAAAGTAAATATTCTTCAGTGTGTGTGTTGAATGAGGTTTGTATGTTTATTGATTTTGGGCACATGTAATATAGAAGGCAAACAATTCATACCATTCAAAAAGACAAGAGGTATCTTTCTTTTCGATCTGACGATAGGAATAAACTCAAGCTATCACGTGTTCTACACAATGCTCTCACATTTGGTGCATACCTCGAGATAATTCAGTTTTCGGAAAACAGTAGTTACTTAATTTACAAAATATAAGTCACTGATTCTACTGATTCATAGTACGGAGTATATTATCAGTGCTATAATTATGTATTTCTGAATTAATACATATTCTTGTAGCCTAGTAAATCAAATAAATTACTGATAGTAACTTATTAATTTGCATTTTAATTTTGATTTTTCTAAAAAAAACCATATGAAATAGTGTTACCCTATACATTCAAGTTCATATGACAGACTAACTAATGTTTTGAAAAGGTCTGATTACTCGAACCGGTATCATTTCTGTAGCGCACTCAATTCGACGAGTGTGCTACCGTCCGAGTTATGGTTGTCCCGGCGAACGAGATCAAAGAGAAAACGCATTTTCCTCTTTCGGGCGCTATTTTCTATCAGAAAGAAATGAAAAGAAAATGTTTTAGTATTAGTAAGGACCGCAGAACCATCGCCCTTAACCACTTTTTTATTTTTTCTTTTTGGAAGCCAAATAGAACCAAACCAAAAATTTAAAAAAAGAAAATTTAAAAAATAAAACGTTGGCGCAATTTTAAATACTGTTTTCAAAACAATCTCTTTATCAAATTTAAAATATTTTGATTGGTATGTCTAAAAACAGCGGAAAAGACCCGCGCCATCTCCTGGAAGAGAATCTCATTAAAAGGCCGTCCAGATTCGCCTTAAGAATACGTATTTCTTCAGGTGTTAGAGTTGTTGTATTTGCTGCACTGAATGTAGTATGGCTCTCCCATTACGTGTAGTATCTAATAGTGCTGTAAAACCCTAAAACATTAACTTCTAGATTACCTCAGGAAAAACCAAAAAAATTACTTCTGTGACTGTAGCTAAAACGTAGCAGAAGTATAGAATTATTTTGATGTACCTATTAGCTCTTTAGTCATACACAATATGGTGAAAAAGTTGATTTGTGATTTAAATTATAATTTATCTAATTTATCGAGTTATTTTCAAATATTTCGAAACAAAATGATATGTGCATTGAGATAACGATAGGTAGGTTTACTATTAGGTAGTTTTCCAATAACCAATAACAACGAAGTAGCAATAGTAGCCACATAAAAAAATGTACTGCCTATCCAGTTTTTTATTGACGGAATAAATTATCAATAATTTAAAATCAAGTTTGTTACTTATGATTACTTTTTGAATGCAAATGGGACACAAACTAAGCTGGGTATAATATGTATATCTTCAGTACTAACCTAGAAATCCTTCCACCAAATTTTCAAATCCCCAGTGGTAAGTAGATTTTCCATTGTTTGTTGGGATATCCGTTCATTGTAAAAAGAACTTCATTTTAAGTTACACTTGTTTGAGCTGTTATTGTTTTTTAAATTTCATTGCGTAATGGCGGCCAGCACGGTGTACGTGACTTTCACAAAACGCTAGCGTTAACCGATGATTTCTGATTTTATTCGGCCGACAGTAACGCAGCTTGTGATTGGTTAAAAAAAGCGGACACTCCGACTTGAACGAGCTTCTCGATTGTCGGATTTGTAATATAATATATATTTAGTTTTAATTATAAACATATAATAAAATAATGTTTACTGGCAAAATAAACATATTTTTAAAATAAAAATGTTTATACTTACAATAATACTGGTATAATAAATTTATATTAAAACTGTTTTCTCAGTGTGCAAGCGAGGTATGAAAAAAAAGAAGACATATTGCAGATGGATGCTTGACCCGTCATGCAATTCTGATAAATTATTCTACAGACGTATTTCACTTAAACGAGTTTTCCTTCTTTTTATACTTCTTTTAATGACAGCCACTTATTAGTATCTATTATGCATATGTTTAAAAAATATATTGTTTTTACGGTACATCCGAAACGGTATTATATTCTAATTAATAAAGCTAATCTTCATATATAGGTGAGTGAACTGCTATTTATAATACATGCTCTATATACCTTGTTAATAAATATTATTAAAACAAAAAGGATGTAAGGTGTACTTAATTTATACATCATTGACGATGATGAATTGTAACTTGCAAAGATGATTTTCTTCTACAGTTTCATTGCGTATGATGTCTCAAGTTCTGAAAACTTCTCTGTTTAGCATCTACATTAATTCATCTATTTCTAAAAACAAATGTGGTTTGATAAATTTTGAACATACGTTTAATTTTTAGCGTAAAATGTGAGAGAAAAATATGTAATTAAATTTTTCTTTTCATTGGTTTTCCAGCCTCATTTTTATGTGGGCAAAGGAAGCAAGTACAAATAAAAAAAAATATATACTTCTTTTTTTGATACATAGATATATGTGATATATCGTTGCTTCAATCAATCAAACTGGCAAAGTGTTTGCCCTCAAAGGAATGTCAGTAAATATGTCCACCAATGTCACAGTTGATTTCTCAATCGTATGGATTTTACTTGAATTTCCAGCAAAACAAATTTCTCCTTAAATAAATAATATTGTCCATGCCAAGTTGCATCTCAATAAATCGCTAATATACGCTCGTATTTCTCTACAAAATGAGCGCGTACAAAAATTAGAAAGTCTAAAATACGTCGAGCATCACGCTTTATGAGCTCCAGTCAATGCAGACGACATTCCGCGAAGGCTCTAAAGACGCCGAAAGCATAAATTCGCGACAAATTAATACTCTCGACCCGAATAGCAGAAAAAATCAATAAAATTCGAGTAAGTTATGATCACGGCTGTAATTACCCGTATAAAGTAAAGGAAAGTTTATGGGTTTTCAAGGCGTCGAACAAAATCGTCGAGATCTTAAGATGAATCTGCATCGTTCTGATAAAAAGCAGCAACATTATTTAAGACAGAACACCTTTACGTAATTGGTTCAGAATTTAGGCGGTGAGTGTACGATTTGGTTCGTTTCGTGAAAACGGAAGATACGTTACTATATACGGATAGCTTCTAGCAGTGCTTGATCTATTACAAGAAATAGTGTATTAACACGTACGTGTAAAAGGAAAGCGAATCCCATTTATGGTACCGCAAGATATTTCTCCAGATAGTGACCTAATTTTGATTCAACGACTCGCTACTTAGCAGCCATTGTATCGCCTTGTCTAGTCGGTTCGAGATAATAACGAAAAATTTCATTCAAAGGCATTCAAAGCTATTCTCGGAATACGGCTCGAATAGAAGTCTTTCGTTTTATTCATTCCTTTTCTAAAAACGTTCTCCAATTCAATCAAATGAATAGTTAATTACCCCTGCTGCTGTTTTAGGTGTTTTAATTACCTCCTAATGTTAATTCCATACAAGTGCCTACTTAAATAATAACTAGGTACAATAATTGAAGAACCGTGGAAGCGTTAACAATACAAAAGGCGCGTGGTTAATTTTGGTTTGCGCGAGTGATCGCAAAGAATGAAACAAAAGATTTTTAAACATAATAATAAGATATTTTAACAGTGATGATAGGTAAAGAGAAGGAATTCGTAATTCTTTTGCTTATCATATCGCCACTGTATTCAACGTAGATAAGTGTGAGAGATACTACACTGTTGAATATTACGGTGTTGGCGTTAATTTGCGCAGTAAATATTTTGTTGATTTTTACAACTTTGCCAGACGAATTACATGTGTTTAGTAGAAAGAAATTACTAGATTTGGGTGAATTCTTTGTTCAGATATGAGGATATTATTTTCTCTAGCATTCAGAAGCACAACAATCAGAATTTTCTCGGATTCGAAATATAGAACGCCCACTAATCTAATACAGTTGCATTATACGCACACCTGCATTGCACTGTATTGTTTTCGATTTTTGTTTCTGGTATTAACATATCCACAAACCACCAAATGTGACTGACCTGCAAAGTGGTTACCTTGTGTATTAAATGTTATTTCAGTGGCCATAAAAAATCAACATCTTAACATGTATGGGACAACATTTACGTAATAGTTCAGATTTGAATCAAAAGCATAAACATTCACTTAATTTTTTAATGGTTCTCAAAATCATTTAAAATTGTACGTTTAGTTGAACCAAACTTTTGAATGAGTGGTTTTTTATTTATAATTGAGGAACGTCTTAAGAGAGAATATTATAGCACTAGAAATAGGAGTTGCATATTAAAAGACGTGTTAGAAAACGGGTTAAATCATCCAAAGGATCGCATTCATTTAGTTAACGTAGTAAATTTGTCTAGTCTAATCAAATAAAATGTGACTAGAATATATCAGATTCCCACTTTAGTTGACAAATACCCTTACAAGGGGCATACTTGACTATCTTTGTCGTCAAATTTTAAACTTCTCTTAGTTCGACAAATAACACGAACAGTGTGGACCTTCTGACTATTTTAATTAGTCAAAAATGTTAAAATTTTCAACAGTGTTAGAAGGATTATAAAATGAAATTAATGAATAAAAGCATCCACACTAGATTGATTCCAAGAACTTTTATTTATTTATTCATTGCAATTCTTATCCAATTCGTGATTTTCACATTCCAATTTCTGTTAATGAGATGATACGTGGCAATCATGAATTGGTAGGTAACACATTATGTATGCACATCCCTATATTAAAATGATGATTCAAAAACAAGTAAGTATACTAGGACTATAATTCATGAAACTATTACAATATGGGTTTATCATAGAAAAATAGGGTACTTGAACTTAAACGCCATCATTGAAATGCGTCATATGTATGTAGGAATTCGAAATTCCATTCCGTATATGCGAGATTAAATTCATTTATAATACTTGTTGTAGGTACCGTGGCATTTGCGGAGTACGTGCTTCCTACAGGGGAAATAATCCTATCTTCGTTAAAGACTCGCGTAATTAGATAGTATGGTCTACTTTGTATGTTTCTGTTCTTTGTTTATTGTATGTTACATTTCTGTTCACATTCGCATGGTCTCTCAAGTGGACGTTCTGAATGTCAAAAAATAACGCCCTCGTTATACTAGCACCCTCTGTAAAGAAGCGAAACTATTTATCGGTGCAATGACTCACATCAAAGTTTAAAAAACCCTAACATAGCTGTTTTGTTTAATTAATTCGTGGTTTTCGTTACAGCTAAAGTAAAGCACGCGTCCTTAATTCGTATCGGGCGTTTCTAAAACTTTAAAATTAAACTTCTTTTTTTTAGATTTTGTAGTCAAATACGCTTAAAAGTTCGAGAACAGGAAGCAAAAGCTTTCCTCGAGAGGTGTTTTAGTTGATTTTGTGTTAAATTCATGAAAATTCCCCCTTTCTTGGCTTAATTTTTTTGAGTGTTTTGTGGCGCTAAATTTGGATTACGAGAAGTTATTTTTTTCCACATCGGCCTGGTTAAGATGTTTTGAAAATCTCTGCTTAGAACTAACCAATGCAATCACGTGAAGAACCGTAACTCGTTCGCTGTCTCTCTTCTCTCTCCTAAATAAATAATTTTGTAGGAAAAATTTACACAGCTTATGTTATTTTCAACAGTATAAAATTTTAAAATATTCAATAAGACAAATTTTTGTTTTGTTTCTTTTTGTTCACTTGTTATTTTATTTAATTGTGTAGTTTGTTAGATTCTTTCCAATGTCTTAAATATTCAATATATAATTGTAAGAAATATTAGTCGTTCTATTATTTCGCCGTTAAAAAAAAAGATCAGTTTGAACCCTTGGTAAAGACCTGGAGTGGAAGCTATCATCGGTAAGAGAAAGCCGACGAGGTGGGTAAGTCGACAATCTTTAGGCTAACTAACGGCCCTGCTTCGACTGACGGTGGAAAACACAGTTGCGAAACATCTTTGGCTAAAATTACTAAAACCATTCGCTACCGAACAAAAAGTTTGTTTCCCAGCAGTGGCTCGCCGGTCAAAAAGGGCAGGAGGGGTTACCTGTAAACGAGGCTAGGTCATGCTCGATTGAATTTGGACTGATCATCCCCCAAAAGTTTCCAAGTACGAAAACCCGTTCCGTTACAGGTACAGAGACGTCATCGGTGACGTCGATACAGAGTGTATTGTATTCAAATAAATCAAGTTAATGAGACATTAAAAAACTTTACCACAACATCTATTGTATTAGATTTTAACCTGTTTATTTTATATATTAAAAGTGTGTTTTTGTTTTATTAAAATTGTGGGCAATTTAGAGTTACCTATAATTTCTATTTCTAAATCCACAATCAACTTTTTCGTATTCTTCAATCAACAAAGATAACATAAGTGGTGTTTTAAAACCAATTCTTAACTCAGTACCCACTATCCATAGGGCTTTAATAAAAATAATAAAAAGAGATGCATTCTTCTAACGCCGTATAAAAATACGTAGGATAAAATCTAATGAAAGTTGTTTGAAAGTAGAATCTGCATCTGCCGTAACATACAATGTAATGTATGTTTTCTTCAGGAGTAAATACTCAACTAGAGTGTTTACTGTCCAATTTACTGATGATTAAATAATATTAGTTTATACTTAATTCTTTTATTATTGATTTTCTTTGTATCTTTATTTTTAATGCTATAATATGCATACTTAAACAAGGCTTACTCGTATAATAGAAATATGAATAATATACATATTAGAAATAGTCCGCAAAAGCAAAAAACAAAGAAAGTAAATAAACAAAACAATTAAACTGCAAGGTTAGGTAATATACCGCACTAGTCACATTTGTGATTTGGTCACAGTATACTACTGTGATTTGACCAACTAACAAACATCTCAACGCAAATACTCCCTAGAAAGGTATTAATTAAATGTAAGCATGACGTGTGATGATGACGCCTGTGTTACAAGATGTCCGGCTAACTGTTGATGGTGCGCCGAATTATGCGCGTACGGTTTATAGGCAGTCTATCAGGTCTGTGGGGTTTATACACTCGGAGAAGTGCTGATGACGCCTGGTAGGGAGAAACTAGAGTTCGTTGTTATTGTTATTCCCCTTTTATTGCTCTTGCTAGGATGGTAATTCCTACAATAGACGATGAACTCCGCCTAGTGGCATATTCTATCGGTTCATTATGTTTAGTCATTTTTCTTTGATATTACAATGATAATTTTGCCAAAACATATACCTACGTGTCTAAATTTATACTGAAAACTTTACAAACCACTATCACTACTGCTCCAGAATACAAATTAAAAGAAAGAGGAAGGAAAACAATATAAATGATATAACTCAAGAAGCAATTCAGTACCTACCTAAATACTGTTCCTCTATTGTTTGTTGTTTCAACAGCCCACCCTAAAGAGGGACGTATTTAGAATCACACAGTTGCGCAGTACAAGATATAGAGCCTTAACGACACATATCAGTCAAGAAGCAATGCTTTACATCGCTGCTTGGAACGAGAAGCAGAGGACCTAAGTCAAGTATACATTTGCAAGTTAACTGGTGCTCTTTAACAGCATTCTAACTAATAATGCTTTCTAACTTTTCTGTTTACACTTGCGATTTGGTATGCTTTCCAATAGTATTACTCGTGCGATTACGGTACTCGGCCAAAAAAGTAGACCCAAAACCGAGTCGATTAGCAGAAGATTCTGCTGGTGCTTTTGAAAGCACACAGATTTTGACACTTGCGAGTACTTGGTCGAAAACGCATATCGGCTGAACCAAACAGCAAATTTAGACTTAGCATTAAACTCTAAAAGTATAGCATTATAACCATACCGCTCAAGTAATCCCAAATACAAACAGTTGTAGATATATATACCGCTTTCGGCGTATAGTACGTTAGGTTAGACCAGTAGCACTGATGATCCTTGGTATGGTGAAACATATGTATGCTAATAACTACCTAGTGTTACACACGTTTTTAACGTCACCTAGTTGTAGATATAGTTATATGTATGAAGCACACGCTTCGGAGTTGAGACAGCTTCTACTGTAGTAAACAAGTGATATAGTGCCGATGGCTAATACTAACATCATGAACATCCATACGGCATGCAATTTTGTTGGTCAAATAGAAAAGATCGGAGGGAACAGCAATGTTCTTGTAATAAATTGGAAACGCCAAACAAAATCAACACCTAAACATCAAAATTCTAAAACACTTTTCTCAAGTCTGACTCCAAGCCTAGTGCTTTTGAATCTTGTATACTTGCCACCTGCGATTTGCAATCTAGGATGGGCCATTTTTACTTCGCCCATTAACACCTCAGTAGGGAAGTCTTCAGGAACATTCTATTGCTGCTGTAAGAACAGCCCACACTGCTTCCGTTATTCCTAAACATGCAATTCAGTTTCAGCTGTAGTAGTTTATTGGTGCATTTTTATCGAGGATATTAAAAACGCATAGTGTTGATTATGGATCTAATTACCATGAGTATATCATAGTAATTAGATCCATGGCTAGGTAATTAAACATTATTTTGATCCTAAGGCTTGTATTTTCCTAGTTAACATGAGTGCTAATTCTAAACTGGTTTTAATTCTCTGTCGTTGCCGATTGCAAGTTAATCTTAGGTTAAGAATAACGCCAAGATGCTTCATTTTCTCGGCTCGACTTATATATCTTGGAGCAGCTATTGAAGGCCATCTAAAAAAAACCTCGCTTTTCTGGACGTACAAATAATACAGTGTCGAATAGCCCTTTAACTTGATCACAGTGCTTATTATATCTGACTCCTTAGTTTTTTGTCTTACTTACCCAATACTTAATCAATGAGAATTGATAAAGTATTAACGTTTCCATTGTTGTATGTTTAAATCTATAAGCAGTATAACAGGAAAACTTTTTGGCAATGCAAGAGGCCTACAATATCTATTTAAGAAAAGAGATAAGAACAATTTTGAAAATTATAAGTTGTATTTATTAATTTATTATAAATGGTAATAATTTTAGCAATTTTCGAAAATCTATGGAAAGAAGAGATTATGCGTAGCTAGAGTAATAAAAGCCTAGCTCTTTGTGTAATTCAAACTAATACATGTTAGCACCTAAGAGCAATGGGCAGGAAATCAAAGTGAGATATTGTGATGTATAGGGTTCTCCAAGATTCCATCTCCAGGCCGATATTTTTTCTTCTCTAAATTGACGAGTTGCCAGCTGCGGTGAATGAACTAACTGTAATATTTACAAATGTTTCCACATTAGTGGCATTGGCCACACCGCTAATTACATATACTCACAATATCAGAGAAAGAGAAGAGGTACAAAATAGCTCTTTAAACAAAATGGCATGATATCTAAATTTCAAAGCAACCTGTACTAATATTCGTGCGTTAAATATCATAGCGTGTTATTCTTAGAACACGCTATGATATTTAACGTCTGAACAATGGTCAGTGTTACTGTAAGTGCTCTGAATGTTCTTCCAGTTGATAAGCTTTTGCAGTGGTAATAGTATGCTTGCAGTGCTCGCAGATGATTTCTTGTAAACTATTATTATTAAATTGTTCTTAACATTAGTTAAGGAAAGTTCTTTGAAATACAAAAAAAAAGGATAATGAGGTATGCGACTCGAGAGCAGAAACATGTTTTACATGCCTTTACAACTGCAATTAAAAAACATCAAAGAGTAAATTGCGACCCTAATTAATCCTTAATAGTTATCTCCAGCTTTATTTTCATATTCTTAAAACCTCTTTGGTGGCTTTTGCAAAATATTTCGCGTATTTCTCCAATTATATTAATATGGAGAGTGGCGAAAAAAGTGGTATTTAATGAATAATTTATGCATCAATCAATGCGACAGTCCTTTTTGCGGTAGGACGTTTAAGATTTTCAACGCAATAGAGTTAATGACTGGAATACTTGAGAGTAACTCATGCTGTAAATTTGAAGTGATCTTGTGTCTGCCTTTTATCGAATGTTAGCGCAAGCAGGATACGATGGCTGAAGCTGGTGCTTTCTTTTTCTCTTGAATCGTTTCCAATCGATCAAGAGGTATTTGTATGCACTACTTCCAGGTATTGCGAGTAACATTTTCATAAAGAAGATATAAGCTTATTTAATAGATTCTAGTGACACATCAACGGATAATTTAATAACAGAAAACGAAGAAAAATTGTAAACTTAATTATTATCATGCGTCTAGTCTAACAAGCCAAATAATTCTGTTTGCCTTTATACTGCTTTCTTCGAGTTTATTTAAATTAGCGTCTACACAAGTCTACGCATATTATGTGTATCTGCATACACATGTATGCATTTAATCAACCTTCAACACAATTTCAAACAATATATTGCGAAGAAGTCACACATTATTTTGCAACGATTCTATTTCTCCAATTACATTAGAATTCACGGCCACTTCTGCGCTACATCCGTATAATAAATACATCCCTTAATCACTTTGTCTTCAGCTTAATTTTCTTTTTTAGAACAAAACCAATCTATTTGATACTATCTATTATAGAGAAAAGTGAACTAAAATCTGTAAGTTAGAGATTAGCGCAATCATTATTCCAACTTAAAACATAAATATGAATCTATTAGCGAAAACTTTTTGATGTTATTATCAGTCTTGTTATGTTTACTTGATAATATTATTTGTAGTGAACAAATCATGGTGATAGCAAGCATAAATTTAAAATACGGTAAAATATCAGCGTTAATAAAAGCATTAACTAACAGAGGGTAGATGGTGTAACCCATAGATGGACGTTCAAATTACTATGTACCTAGTTGATAGAAACAAAAGTGGGGCGTAAGACTGTCGACTAGAGGATGCTTACGTGGGGAAGCTACAGCCTCCCTTGCCAAAGATATTTTGATGTGTATATATGCAAGCGGAAAAGTTGGAAATATTGTTTGCAACGTAGTTCAAAGAGAACTCAACTTCAGGAGAAGTCAATCAGTGAAACTTAAGACCATTAAAAGCTATCTTAGTAGCATTCACAAAGAAAAAGAAATCCAATATAAAGACCATAAAATGGATGGGCACAGCACAGATTGAAGAACGGACGTTAAGTATCTGGACCTCAGTCTAGAAAATACAATTTTCTGAAACAAACACGAGCTTAAAGTAATTAACAGGGCCAAAAAGACTCTAAATATGTGCAGGAAGAAACTGAACATGCAACGCAAAAATACTGCTCTGGACGAATAAAGCGTTAGTGAAACCGATCACCACTTATAGATCAGTAGCTTGGAGAGAAATAACTAATCTTGCAGCCGCGAGAACTAGCTTCTCTAAGGTGCCTGGATTGGCATGCCTGTATATTGGACTATCAGAACGTACCCAACAGCAGCTATTGCATAATTAGTGGACCTCACCCTTTTAACATTGTGGGGGAGGATGTGACAACGAACCACACTCAAAATGATCAATCAAGAAAGGAAAGACCATTCTCCTGAAGGGAACTAAAGCTAGGACACGCTTAGAGATCATATGTCAAAAAAATTCAGCTTTGTGAAAGAATTTACAACATAGCATCAAGAGAGAATGGGATCAAAATGTCATCAAATGACTCCAAAATGGCAGAGGAAACTGAAAGAGTTAAGTATTTCGCAGGCTTGGGCGAACACCCAGTATTTTTCAAGCATAAACACACGTTTTTGAAAAATGCATCCAGTTCAACATGAAAAGAAATTACCGAAAGCAAGAGACTATTATAATGTCTGATCGTCCAACGGCTATTGCAGCGTTGAGCTCATTTGTAGTCAGTCCTAAGATGATCTGAGGGTGTCGAGAAAACTTGAACAAGTTAGGTAAAAGAAGCAACGCAGCCATTTTCTAGGTTTCGAAACACAGGAAGGTGGAACGAATTGAAACACCAAATAATTTTGTAAAAAAAGGAGCTGCAACAGCATCCATAGGAGTCAAACTCTTTTGCGGAATAAGTTGCAGTGCAATATTGAAAGGACTAAAAGTGAAGTAGAGTAGAGGAAATACAACTTTGGGAGAATCTTCATGTAGTTGGGGCAAGCTAAAACTCCATTAGGAATCCATAACAATCTTCTGGGTGCCTTAGTTTCCACATGCTAAGACAAAATTCCTAAAAAACCCTAAATTTGTTAACCGCAATGATTTTCTAAAACTTTCTGAAACAAAAATACATTTTGTTTTTTATATTTTACTTGTATCTTAAACATACCTACATATATATGCATCCAATGGGTGGTTTCATATTTACGTTGAGAAATACACTTGTAGTTGGGCAATACAAATATTTTAATTAAGTACAGAAATAGTTACAAGAGTAGGTACTCGGGACTATTTAGTATAATGATATCATACCTCGCCGCACACAATATCCACTCACATGGCGTCGGCAACAGTATCTTAAACACACGTAATTTTAATAATTTGATTAATTATAAAGACCATAAATCTTTAATATCCAGATTTTAAACTTTAAACCCAGCAGCTACAATGTTTTCATCTTATATTCGTTGCGAGGAAGTTGTATGTGCGGAATTAATGCGCGTATAAATTAATAATACATGAAATAAGAGCGGCTAAACATTGAGTTGTATATTTACAATACAATAAAGATAATTTAATGCGATCTGATCTCCAAGCAAGCACGGAAGCTAGTAGTAATCGGATCATCGTTTACTAATGTGGATGTTTGCCTACTATCATCTACGCATAATGTTATAAAATTTTCTTCTCGTCAAATGCAAAACAATTTAGTCTTGTTCTCCCTCCGTATTTGCTTTATTTAATAAGAGGAATGTTAATTCAAGTAAATTCTTCAGATGTTCATACTCTAGAATAATAAATTATTGTTCATTGCGGTAAAATTTTTAATTATGTCTTAAAGATATTTTGCACATTTTTCTGAATATTTTGCACTTGATTTACATTTTAATTATGGGAATTTAGTGCATCAGGTACTACAGTTCTTATTTTTTATATCATGCATGTCATATTAATCCTGATTCTTAGCAAAAAATATACAGATCTTCTAGGTGATAGTTTAAAGACCTTGCTCTGCATTCAATTATTGGTTTTATTATAATATCAATTTGCAGGAAATAAAGTTATTAACTTATTATTATTTAATGTGAGGGGCTGCGAGTTCGAAGCTCGCTCTGGTCGGTTACGGTAACCAGTTTTTATTTGCCCGGGATCTTAATGATAATTAGGAGGGAGATTTAGCTTGGGGGGGGGGGGCGCCTAGCAAACAATAAACTGCATAGGCTTCATCTACTTCATAAAAAAAATATTATTTTAATTAATTACAAAGCAAATAGCAAATTTTGTATAAAATTAGGACATGCGGTATGTAATGATACATAATGATTATAAATTTAATGAAGTTAGTATAATTTAGAGATTTTGGAAATAGAATCAAGGAACATTTTAAAGTGGAAAACCGAATTTTAGTTGCGAAACATATTTCATCCTAAGAATTTTAATTATACCTTTAACATTGAGGATAACTTTAATATTTTACATATTAATAAGGATTATTTTTTTTTGTTCTCAATCATTTTAAATCGCTAGAGATCCTAAAATCCTAGTGCCCAGTTTTGTTTCGACTGATGAGGTGGCCGATGTTATGTACGGCATTGAAATTTTCTTCTTTATCATATTTTTATTTTAGGTATTTTTTCTTTCGCAGATGTTTTGTTCAATTTCTAGATATTTCTCAAGTTTGTTTTTGAGTTTTATATTTCACCAATTTGTTTCTTTTATAACTAACAGCTTCTTGCGGGTTTCGCCGTGTGTCAAAACTTTCGCTCGACGTTTCGCTGTTCATACTGACAGCTTCGACAGCGAAACGTCGAGCGAAAGTGTTGACACACGGCGAAACCCGCAAGAAGCTGTTTGTTATAGTTACACCGGCCGTGAAAGCCTACGCAGTGTTGTTTCTTTTATCATTTTGGCAGGAATTGCGCTAAAATTGTAAATATTACTTTTTCGAAATTGTAGTGGGACGCCTAGAATACATTTTATTTGAAATTTCATTTATTATTTACTTCCTTAAAAAATAATTGATTTCATTCGATTTATGCAAACATATAAAACAGGTAGAATTGAGATAGAATTGGTTAGAATGTATTTTTAGTTCTATTTAATCCTCTCTGTGTGTGTGTGTGTGTGTGTGCGGTGACGTAAGCGGTGTCAAGAAAGGAATGGATAAATAAAGGAGTTTGGAGCAGATCACGAGGACAGAGCCACGTCGGCAGCCAGCATCGAAATAGAGCGGACGTGCCGTTCGTCTAGAGCGCGTTGTTGTGAGTTTCGCCATTAAGCACCGGCCATAACACAGTTATATACTGTAAAAGTTGAATAGCACAGGGGGTTAATTTATCTCCGTTATTGCTGAAATACCTGGGCCATTTGTTGCCGCCGGAGACACTACATATTGGTAAAAATAAACGCATAGTAGGATAACGTATCTCCACTATTGTGTAAGATTCTGGCCATTTGTTTAGTGCTAAAGAATAAAACCTTTTAAGTGAGGATCCAACAACCAGTTATTAGATTGCGTATTAGCCATGGGCTGAAGTGTTGTGCTGTCGTATGCTGGGAGTTTTCCGATCCAGCGAGTACGACGACGTAGCTAGTCCGAACCGACCGACGAACGAAACCGCTGCCTGGATCGAAACCCGACCACGCCTAGAGCCGAAGGCCCGCCAAAACTGCAAGTGTTACCGCCTTACTTTTATTTGTTTTTTATTATTTGTAAAATCAGATATTATAATTTTGCATATTGTTTACTTTAAATTTAATATTAAATTCAATCTGTAATACACAAGGGGACCTCATTCATTATTTTTCCTGTCACCAAGTAATCTTTTTATTTGTATCTTTTTCTGCTTTCGTTGTCTATAATAAAAAATACTGTAAAGGTGAATATATTTTATATTACTTATTATAGAGGGTCGGATTATATGTTAAATAGTCATACAACTGCACGACCTGCGAGCAATTATTTTGATCGATAGAAGAGTCTCATGCTATTCTTTTTATTTATTTCAATTAATCAATAGATATTATTTACAAATCCGAACTCAAATCAACGACGCCCGTCTAAAGAATATAATATTCATAAGTAAATTAAGAACCTATTGTATTTTGTCGTCCAACCCGGAGAGAAATAAAACTTGCCTCATTACATTTTAACATACAACGCAGGGCATGAAAAGCGTTCCATTACAATCTGACGCACAAACGTGGGACCGATAAAACGTCCCATTACAAAATCTTACTCCTAACTTATTATAATCTTAATATCTTAATTGACTATTTGTTGTATTTATTTACTTAATCCGACCTAATTGTTCAAGCTTGATTTATGAATTGTATTTAGTTTTACTTTGAGTATTCATGTTTTTAATTTAATTTTTATGTATGTACAGCATTCAATTAGTTTAATCATTATTATAATTTCAATTAATCTATACATTTTCTTAAAAAAAAAAAAATTGGAGTGGCCTCAGCTGGATATCCTGTTGAAGATGAACTGGTAGCTTATAGTTAATTAAAGAATTTGTTGGGAATTAGACCGTTCATATCTACTCGCACAAAGCCACCATCGATTATAAGATAATATAATATTTTTAAATAATCAAATCTTTGGCGTGTGCTCTTTTTAATTCAAAATAATGGCGAACGTTCTAAGCATTAATTTTAAAATCCTACGTCCACCTCCACCGAAGGAATTATTAAAGGCGCGCTTCGTAATGCAATAATCACAGACTGTGCAATACCGTATTAAATGATATAGCTTTACTGTTTTTACGAACAAAAAATTATAGTGTTTAAAACCGTGGCGATTATTAAACTATTACAGATTACGAGCAATTATAAAAACCAATTTTGCCACACATTCTCACGAACACGTTCGGGCGCAACATTGCTGAGGTGCGGGCGCTCCCATGTAGTCCGGCGATTTCAAGAAAAAAAAAGTTAACACTGCAGGTCTGGCGAATTTACAACTTATGTATAAATTATATGCTTTGATGTGTTAGTAGGAGTCTGGTAATTGTGAATTCGTAACACTGAAAAATTCGGAAGGATAATTGTGTTCCGCTCTGAATGCATTGTTAATGTTTTCGTGATGCGAGTTCGGTGTGGAATTTTCACGAAAGCAGGAGTTTTACGTTGAATGCTACATGTTTTACATCGTTGGCTGTTTGCACTTTTCCATCCCGAAGTATATCGCCTGTTACTAAATACGCATTTATACTGCTCGTGTTATTGTTGATAATAACAGAGGATTTGCACATTCTTATCGAATTATGGCAACTAATTTCTAAAAGGTTGTAATCTTGTATCTGCCCTGTAAACGTAGTCCGAAGCTCTTATGTTCTTTATGCAATCACCTAACCATGTATAATTTATTTATCTAACTTAGTGATGGGAAAACTATGCAAAATTCGGCCCTCGGGCTTTATCTGGCCCGCGACCAAATCATCTACGTGTTTATTATATAGTTATAATTTTAGCTACTATCAATTGCTTTCACTCAGAAAATTGTCAGCCAATACAGTAAAGCGTGCGCATGCAAATATACATTCGCTCAAAATAACGACAAATTCATCTGCTTGTAGATTGATATGCCGAGTGGAAGACACAACAATAACTTTCAAGTTTTAAATCGTTTATTGCTCGTATTTCAGTTGGGTTCATAATTTGTATGCATCTAAATAAATAATGTCACTGTACACGTGCTATGTGCTGGACTTATATCCGACGACAGCTACATGTGACCATTGATAACAATGCAGTGAACGTGTAACATCCCCTGGATGTTTTAACGTTACCAACTCTTGTATGTCTAGCCCCTTACCAGAACGCTCGCTTCCGGGATTGTGATTAGTTAGTAGCTGTCCACGCGGGGTCTGGGTTGCGACCAATCCACATTGCTGCCAACGGACTTGCTCCTGGCGATAGAAACAGTCTGTAGATGTTTCTAGTGGCTGGTACAGTTAAGAAAGAAGTATGTGGACAGTTCTCTAATACATAGGCAACACAAATTATAATTACGAAGACGAATATTACCCCTTCTTTTATTATTATTTTTATTTTCCAAAACAAGTTCTTGCCGCATCGGTTTATTACAGTCAATAGTAGTAGATATTGTTATGTGTCAATTTGATTTTTGTCACTATACACTATGCGAGTTAATTTTAAATTAGTAAAGACGACTTCGGAATTGTTTTAATATGCATCAAAAATACAATTAAATTACTAATTACATAACAATGACATCATTACATCTTCTAATAAAAATCTTCTTTATTATTTTTGTTCTTCAATTTCTTGTACTAATCTAACCTCAATTTCAATCCAATTATAAAACAATAATCCAATTTTGAATAATATAAAATTCCAACGTGGAATCCAAACTTATGACAACATGAAGATACAACTTCGTATCCAAACCACTAAGAATATGTCATTCCACTTCTCTAATTTTCTATTTTCAATTTCCAGAATGACACTTCGTTTATGATTTCTCTTTTAAAATTTCTTTACCTTACAATGTCTACGATCACAAAATATTGGCGCTTCACACCGATTGTGTAGAGGGGGATGATATTCCCATACGTTGGCTGAAATTTGTATCGCCCATGTGTTAGAAAATTGTCCATAACATTTTTCCTTAACTGTACCTCTTTTCCATGCGCTTGTACACTCAATGTGTAATAGTGTCTTACAGCATGCAATGTTATATGGCGCGTTCTACACTTTTATGTTTGAATCTTTATACAATCGCATACATAATGTAATAAAAATATAAACAGAATTAGAAAATATCGTAATAGAGACATGTCACGCAATTTCGTGATCGTGAACTCAGTCTTAAATATTATGTAATTTTTATATATTTATTAAATATTTTAGTTTGATTAGTGTAGGAAGTAAGGAACATAATACATCCAGAATGCAGAGGAATTTGGATCTGTGAGTTTACCAAGGTAAATCATAACTACGCACATTGTGGAAATCAAATTGCAGCTATGCAAACAATTAAATAATCATGCTGAAAGATTTAAATGTTTTCCTGTAGCCATGGATGAAGGCACCGACGATATTTTTAAGAAAAATAAGTGAACAATTCAAAATAAGTGAGAAACTATAAAAAGTTGTACATAGTTCGTGCTTGCTGATTGGTTTTGCAATTTCATCGCCATAGCAATCACGCCGAAGTAATTTTGTTGTATTCAACCAAGCCTCTTAGGTCACGCAAGTATTCTCAAACTAGCTATCTGATAGAATATTTTTGCTTTTGCGGCTACTTGACCATCGACAAAGGTTAGAATCAGCCAACTAGGGATTATTTTTCCAACCACCGGCTTATGTTATCGTTATTTTCAATCGATATGCGGTGGTGTATTGCCTTAGTGTAACGTATTTTGCGTATTTTGAAACTTCTGAATATATACCAGTACCAGAATTTGTCTGCATACCAGTTTTGTATTTGAAGGCTTAGTTTTGGAATTTTTCATAGGAGATTTTAGTCATCATTGTATTACTGCCCAATTGGAAGGTATAGTTTGTGATTACCACTGTTATTCTAGAACGCCTCCAATATAACCAACAATATTACGGTAGCAAATAAATAAGTTCCTTTTCAATAATTTGGATGTAAGTGACATGATTCAGAGGAATGACACAGTGTAATACAACATAGGCTCAATAGAAAAGTATATAGAAATTCCAACGAATAAAGCGTAAAAATTGGCCTTATTTATTTATGACCTGAAGCATGTGTTTCACAATTTTCCATATTAAATACCGAAGACTGAACAAAAACTTTATTAGCGCGAGGTATAAAAAGCTATAAATACATAATTATTGTCGCAAGGAAACCATCTCTAATGTGAAAATAACCTTTTTTATCCTAGTGTGAAGTGACCGCTCTAAGGTTTGTTTAATTATAGTAATTTAACTATAAAACACAGAGCAATTTATCAGCATGAAAAATAAAAAGAAATATTTGCTATAAAAGAAGTTTATAACATATGCAAAATACAGCACTCGAGCGTTTCCCATTTTTGAGGTTTATAGAAATTAATGAAAAAGCTAACATTCAAATCATTTAATTATATTCTTGATAGATTTCTATCAGGACTATTATTGATTTTATTTGGATAACACAGATTATTTTGCAAATGGATTTAAGATTATTATTATCTTCTACGATAGACCAAGAACGTTCTAATGCAAAACAGCAGCAATTTCCAATAACATCCGGTTAAAATGTGAACGAGACTTCAGATGCCATGTGCAGAGTGTAAAAAATATAAAAATAAGATACACTTCCACGCTGATTAGGCATTAATCACGGTTGCTACAATTAGACCTAATAGCACACTGATGATATGCTAAGCAGAAATGGAATTCAGTTTTTGTCTTCAGAGTTCTTGGAGGAATATACGGCCATTGCAAACCATTAACATCAATAATTATTCAAGATTAAGTAATGTAACTGGCTATTCAAAGTATGCATCCATGCAACATTGTTAAGTATATGAAAACAGAAACGTTAAAAACTGTATACTGAAATAAATCCGCGTCAGCTATATTAGCATCGTTTTACTTGTGTGGTTTGTCTACGTATAGTTTGCTGTGTAGGTACTTACATCAATTGTGTATATGTGTTGGAATTTACTTCCGTTTATTATTAGTTTAGCATTATACTTTAATAATCTGTATTTTAATGAGTTACATATAATAAACCAACGCCAGACCTTAAGATTTTCTAACGTTCCACTATTTGAGTTGTTATGTTTCGCTACTAAGAACTAACTAAAAACGCAACCCAGTAGGATCCGGCCACAAAAGCACAGTGAAATGGTTCCCAAAAGAGTCTTTTCAAAACAAAGTTCTATTGATTTGTCACTGCCGTTGAAATAATTAAACAAATGTGCCCCAAGCAGACCAATCTTTAATTTGATGCTATTCTATCTAGGAAAACAAAACTGCCGCCATCCATTAAACATCAAATCGTGGTGTGTCATATCTTTTTTACAAGTAATAAATAAAAATATCATTCATAAAATTTAAAAAAAAAAAAATAGCTGAATTATTTGAAATTAAGCATTTTATGGTTCCTCCAAAGTGGTAATTATCAAAAAATTACAGAAAGTTTCTAATTATATCTGCTATAACTATTGTAACTTTGATCAAAAAATAATGGACGCGATATACTATAAAAATAAAATCCAATTACCTATAACCATTAGTATATGCGGTAAATGGTACCCTTCTAAAATTACCAATACGTATTTCTTATATAAGCTAAAAAACAACGGTAAAATACACTAATTATGGCTACTATAGCTTCAATACGTGCTAGTAATAAATAAAAAAATCTGTTATGATCAGTGGTATAATTACCAAAATTATTAGTGTAACCTCATGTTTTGTTATGTATATTTTATGTTATTTTACTGGCAACCACTACCAAATATGTGCCACCATTTGATCAAAAATAAGCAGAGTAATATACAGCAAACTTTCAATAAGTCCAGTCCAATTATTTGTACTAATAATAAGTTTATATTTTGTTACCGTCAATAGAAAACAATAACAACAGTAAAGACAAAACACGAATTAGGTAATCAGAAAAAGAGAAAAGACATATGTGAGAAAACAAAAGAAAGGTAAATTATAATTATTGTAGCTTTAGTGTACTTCATTGTACTGGACATACCTGTACATCATAGTGATCGGACCTACGATCGCTTATGCATTTCTGGTGTAGTGCAGGAAGAAGCTACTATAACTGAACATGGAAAGATATAGAGGTTTGTATGTTCAGAAATCACAGACGCAATGTGGACTACAACCACAATAGAATGCCTATTAGCGCCCCCTCTTTCTTCTCCATTCGATGATGATGAGGGAACCAAGAATAAGCTACCTCATCCCGTGGGGTGGCACCTATCGGGCGCGTTCCCAGGTGGCGGATAGGGAGGCCCAGCGCACCTGACTTGATTCTTTAATCCTGAACAGATGCCCTGGGTTGAGCGGTTATAAGCCTACCAGACACCATGACCCAGAGACCTGAGCGGTCTAAACCCCGCAACATGGTGGAGAGTGACTGGATGTGCCTGAGCGACTAAACCCGCAATATGGCCTAGGTGAAAGCCGGTCCGCGGACCAGCCTCCCGGCCCAGCTGTAGTGTCGTGGCTTAGGGCTTGCACCGGGGTTTTACGATGCCAGCTTCTGTTCCACTGAGTGAACGGTTGCTGTTAAACCATGCTCCTTCTGCTGTTTGTGGACATGTCTCACAGGCGGACGGGGTGGGGGGTCTTGGCTTCACCGTCCGGACCAAGAGGAGACAACCTCAAGAAAAACCTAAATCCTAAGGTGGAGGGGACCAAGCCGAAGGGATGCGTGGCTGAATAGATGATCAGTTAATATTGGTACCCACCTGGGGGCAACAGGCGGCACCCCCTTGTATACACGCCTTGTGCCTATAATGGGAGCTCTGTAGGCATCGACGAAATACTTCTTCCGTACTCGTGGGACTCATTATGGAACCAAACAGAGATAAAAACAAACCTTTAACACTGGAGTCTGAAGAGAATCCACAACGCATGGAGACTGAAGAGACTCCAGAAACCAGAACATTAACAGAACTTGCACAGCGGTCTGACAGTGAGACTGCTGAGAAGAAAGACCAGGCGCCCCAGGAGAGAAGAGTTCTCTCGGGGGCGCAACGAAAGAAACTGAGGAAGATGAGGGAGCAGGGTATTGACACCAGCAATATAAGGCTCCCCCTTCCACAGGAAAAACCAAAGAGTACACCTGAATCGACAGGGGCCGTTAAGCGAACCGTGTCGGCCAGGGGTACTCCTGAGGAAAAGGCGACCAAACGGACGAAACTTGCGTCCGGGGTCGCGAATTACAAGGCTGCCCTCAAGGGGATTAAGGCAGCCATTATCCCAAAAGATTACCCGGCCAGCGTGGTGACTGGGGAATCCGTGGGAGCCATTAGAGAGGCCCTGATGGGCATCATAGATAGGGCGGACAGGGCGCCGAGGTTTGAATCCTCCCGCCTTATGGACGACTACTATGGGGTAATCTGTGCGGAGGAGGACTCGTTCAACACAACGAGAGACTATCTCGCACAAGAAACAAATTGGAAGCTGATCAGAAGTGATGAGCTTCCAAAGCAACAGCGAGTGCTGGCATTCCTACCAGAGACTACGAAGGAGGATCTGACAGTAGGTTTGAAGCGACTCGAAAGACAGAATCCGGGGCTCAGGGTCGACCGTTGGGCAACCCTCGGGATCCAAGTCTTCCGACAAAGGACTGCACGTGAGTCTTCGGATTGACAAGGATTCTGAGGAAACGTTGGTGCGGGCTGGTTGGAGACCGTATTACCGTGATCAGAGGGCCAGTTTTGTGACCCTTGAGAAAAATAAACCCAGTACGCAGGAAGAGGGAACCTCAGGGGAACCTCAGACGTCGACATCTGGGAATTAAAATGGCGCTGAAGATTTTGCAAATCAATCTTCAGCACAAGAAGACAGCCACGGCGGCACTCTGTCAAAGGGTGCTGGCTGAAGACGTTGACATCCTACTAATCCAGGAACCTGGATTACCAAAGGTAAAGTGGGAGGATTACAGATTAGGGGAAGGGAGCTGATAGTGGGTGCACCTAACACTAAAATCAGAACTTGTATCTGTTTCAGATCTGATCTGGACGTGATGCCGATCATGGAACTATGTACCGGAGACATGACGGCAGCCAGACTTAAAGTGACGATAGATGGAGAGGTACTAGAGACGATTATTGCGTCTCTGTACCTACCCATCGACTCACCAGAAGGACTACCAGGATCTAATATGGAGACCCTAGTGGCGTTTACCAGCAAGAATAAGCTGGAGCTAATTGTTGGAGCTGATACCAATGCTCATCATGTGACATGGGGTAGCAGGGACAATAACTCAAGAGGTAAGTCTCTATTTGACTATTTGTGTACTACTGAACTTGACTGTCTGAACCGTGGCGACAAACCGACGTTTAGAACATCGAGGGGGGAGTCACTGATTGATATAACTCTCTGCACTCTAAGGGTGCGGGAAAACATCAGGAATTGGCACGTATCGGACGATCCATCTCTGTCTGATCATGCGTACATATCCTATGAAATTTCTAATTATGCAACGGAGCTAAAAACGTACAGGGATCCCAGAAGGACTAATTGGGAGTCCTACAGGGGAGATCTCTCTGCAGCAGCCCGTAACTATCCTGTAAGGATCAGGAATAATGAGGAACTAGAGTTGGCCCTTGTATGGTTGCAAGGGACCATTCTCTCGTGCTACGAAAATAACTGTCCACTAAGGGAGCGTCGCTCGCCAAGACAGGCTGCTTGGTGGAGTAAAGAGTTGAACACTCTCAGAAGAGAAACACGCCAGTTATTTAACAGGGCGAAAAAAACGGGAAACTGGGAAGCTTATAAGGCTAAACTAGGTACCTATAACAAAAAAATTAAAGAATCGAAGAAGAAGGCCTGGAGGAATTTCTGTGAGGACATAGAAGGTGTCCCTGACATGGTCAGAATTCACAGGATTCTGAAGAAGACTCTTCTAACACGCTGAGGTCCATTCAGCTGCCGGACGGGAGGTTCACAACCACTGCGGAGGAGACTCTTGAGTACCTTCTCAGCGTGCACTTTCCCGGCTCGGACAGGGTGGACTTCGGTAAAACAGACCAATCAGACGCAGTGAGGAGGGCGTCTAAGGAAGATTGGAAGAAATCAAACGATATTTTCAAACCTCATCTTGTTCGTTGGGCAGTTGAGTCGTTTGAACCGTATAAATCACCGGGACCAGATGGTGTGTTCCCAAGATTGCTACAGGAGGCAATTGGAGACATCATGGGGCCCCTCTTGGAGATATTTAGAGCTAGCCATGCGTTGGGCTACATTCCCAAGGCTTGGAGAGATACTAGAGTTGTGTTCATTCCGAAACCTGGGAAGGACACATACTATCATCCGAAATCATTCAGACCAATTAGTCTCACATCTTTTATGCTGAAGACTATGGAAAAAATTATACACCTAAACATTACAGAAGGAGTACTTGCGAGATATCCTCTGCATCCTCTGCAATGGGCATACCAAAGGGGCAAATCTGGGGAGGCTGCTCTACATAGTTTGGTGGAAGGACTCGAAAGGAGCCTACATCAAAAGGAAGTTGCCCTTGCAGCATTTTTAGACATAGAGGGCGCCTTTGATAACATATCAACGCCCTCGATTAACCGATCACTAATGGAACGGAACATTGACCATACGACTAGCAGATGGGTTGACTGCATGCTAAGAAGCACAGTGGTCTATGCCAATATGCTAGATAAAAATATCGCCATGAGGACCACTAGAGGATGTCCTCAAGGGGGAGTACTGTCACCACTGATGTGGAGCTTGGTCGTGGATGATCTCGTTAGATCATTAAACGACAAAGGAATATGGACGCAGGGGTACGCTGATGACATTGTCATCGTAGCTAGGGGGAAGTTCCCAGGCGTGGTGGCGGGCATCATGCGTAATGAACTGCGAATGGTGGAGGAATGGTGCCTTTCACAAGGACTCACAGTTAATCCACAAAAAACAAAGTTGGTTGCTTTTACCAACATGAGAAAACTCAATGATCTAGGCGGCATTAGACTGTTTGGGCAGGAGTTACAATTAACCAAGGAAGTAAAGTATCTGGGTGTTCACCTTGATGCAAAACTGAGCTGGAAAAATCACTTAGTTAACACAACGCCAGGGCACGCAACTATTCTGGCGCTGCAGGAGAGTTGCTGGCAAAACCTGGGGATTAAAGCCGAAGGTGATCCATTGGCTATATACTGCCGTGATAAGACCAGCGATAACATACGGGCAGTAGTCTGGTGGAGGAGGACAGAAGTGTCCTCCGCAGCGAAGCTGCTAACCGCTGTCCAGAGACAAGCATTGCTGGTATCACTGGTGCAACTAACAGTACAGGGACCGCCTCTTTGGGACCATTGTGGGACTCCCCCGCTGGAGCTTTATGTGAGAGCGGAGGCAATGAATGCGATCCTTAGACTGAAAGCCAACAACTGTGGCATCCCAACTTCAGGGTGGAGGACACACTTATACTACGGGCACGCTGCTGGACGGGCCATTGCTACAAATGCCCACGGACAGCATGCCACCCGAAATTATCTTCACTGAAAAGGTGAAAATCTCCATACCGAACAGAGACCAGGCACGTAGTGAGATCATTGCTAACGAAAACTGGTACACAGATGGATCCAAATCCAGCCAGGGGACAGGAGCCGGTATTTGTGGGCCCAGTCCTAATCAAAGGATATTCATAAGCCTGGGGAAACATACAACGGTCTTCCAGGCAGAGGTATTCGCCCTTGCAGCCTGTGCAGAAATGATTGCAAAAGGGGGCTACATGAGGAGGAAAATTAATATAATGACTGACAGCCAGGCTGTCATTAAGGCAGTCTCAAACCCTGTAACTAGGTCAAAACTAGTTAGGACTGCAAAACGATCCCTCAATGCACTGGCACGAGACAACACGGTGTCTCTGATTTGAGTGCCGGACATGAGGATATAAAGGGCAACGTAATCGCCGATGAACTAGCCAAGGAGGGCTCTAAGAGACACTTCATGGGTCCAGAGCCCGTATGTGGGATTACCAAGATTCCGCAAGAAGGAGATCTGGACCTGGTTAGATAAAGAAAGTACAAAGAAATGGAGGTCGGCTGAAGGCCAACTCCATACCAAACGCTGATAGGGGATGGGGATGGTAGTTTCTCTGATAACCTACTCAAGCGCAGTAAGAAAGAATTAAACCATTACTGGGTTGGTAACTGGACACTGCCTTCTGAAAAAGCATCTATACAACACACAGCCGTGTAAGCGAACCGTGGTGTAGAAGATGCGAACTACAGGAGGGAACGAGCTTACATGTAATCTGCACATGTGAGGAACTGAAGGTACTCAGGCAGAAATATTTCGGGAGAGATCTAACTGGAGCCCCTCGAAGGTCCTCAAGTTCCACTGGCAAGATACTGGGCTTTATAGAGAACACCAAGCTGCTCGAGTGAAATAAGAAAAATCAATAGGGATGGTACAATGAGCACCCAGCTCAAGTGCCCGGACATCAAGTGCCCACCCTAACTTGAATGAATGAATGAATGAATGAATGAAGCTACCTCATATGGAAAGAACTATGCAGCAGCACTTATGCAGGATTGGGACGTAACAACATTGTCGATCATCTGGAAGGCAACCTTTTGTAATTGAGATCAGATCACATGACATTTCAACATACCTATTTAAGAGAACGTTCGAGGTGGAAATCATGGTTTGAATTGGAATTGATGTGGTTGACAGACGGATTAAAGGCTCAGAACAAGATAGATATCGTAATCTACAGTAACGCTAAAAACACAATGATCGACCTCCCTTTAGAAGAAAATATACCACCGTCTTTTAGGCAGATACATGTGCAATATTGCATTGTGCAACTGAAATCAATCAGAGGGTTTATAAAAACAAACAGATCTATATTCTTCATATTTAGGGTGTTGTAATATATCTATATTGCAATAGACAGCCAGGCGATACTGAGAATACTAGTGAACTCGAAGATACAATCAAGATTAGTTTGGGAATGTATTCGAGAAATGAATAGTCTGATAGATCAGAATAAAGTTACTTTGCTGTGGGTGCTCGGACACTTGGATATCGAAGGAAACGAAAAAGCCGACGAGTTAGCAAGGAAAGAATCGTCGGCTTCATATAAATATAGACCCAGAACCTGTTCCAGGAGTTGTCAAAAACACAGCACGAGAGCAGATAAGAAGAAAACACTGAGACAAAACAACCAGGCAAATTTATTGACAGGCTTTATTAAGAAACCACTAAAGAAGAGGACCGAAGAACTGCTTGCAACTCAGTAAGAGTTATCTAGCAGATCCCTGTCAACCAAAAGAACAAAAGAGAAAAAAGAGAAAATTGGGATTAACACTGGAGATATCAATTGCATACCGTATAATAGGATGGCAGAGATCGCTTACATTGTGAATGCAAGGCTCTGAGTGCAAGAAACAGACAACAAAACGATCAACAAACCGGAGACTTGTACGCATTAGTACAGGGCACTAGGATATTGGAATGACTGGTATAACTTAATGGGCAAAAGAAATGGAAGATTAAATACAAAAGTCTGCAGTGTTTCCAGAGACTTTAGGCAAGACGACTCCCATTGCAAAAGGAAAATGTACCTCATTACCTGTTTGTATACCTAGATACTGTTCCTTCTCAGAATGCCCTATATTCGTTCCATCATTTCTTGTTTCAATTGCGATTCATATGGACATGGACCAATCCAGTCAAATCAAATTCTAGTGCTGTTTCAATATAAAAGATGCCTGCTCTTGCACTTTTGTAATGATATCCCTTAAAGCATAGTGTAACTCTTGTTCTTCACGTGTTATAGGTGTAACACCGATATTAGCAGCAACGATTTTTTTTAAATCTTTACAAAAATTTCCATGGTTTTTCAAAGTTGTATTTTGATAATTTTTTAATATTTTTTTTTTGATATCATGTCATTTAGTCCTACTTTCTGTCGACATTTTATTTTAATAATAAAACAGTTCAATATTTTGCAATATCTCAATTTTTTTGTAGCAACCAAAAATTTTCAAATTTGAAATAAATATAGGAGTGAAGGTTGTTGCTCGTAAACAATAATTGAGAACGGGATTATCGCTATCTTTACTATTAAAACATGATGGGTGTTCCCTATTTCTGTATTATGAAGCAATGGTCCTTTTCTGGGATTTTCTACTCCCGATATTGTATTACATTTACAATGCGTAAAACGTTAACGGAGAATTGCACTATCTCCCATCAAGACTCGACCAACACTGATACTAGATACCAGACACGCGAATCAGAGGGAGTAATTTTACTGCCTTAAAGATATACTATGGCTAAACGTTCTGCATAGCGCGAGGCGAGTGCGGCCCGTGTAAGCAGACACGTCTGACTACTCTACTTATAAATTTGAACTGAGGATTGGCTATTACATCCAATGTTCAATGCTTTTCCGTTCGACGTTGTAAGAGCCTGAAGATGGTCAGTTTCGGCCGAAACATATAGCTTTTTTATAGATTTTAATGAATAAGAAAGGAATGAACAACATTTGTCTTGCATTTGAACCATTAAAACAGTTAAGTATTTATCTCAGCTTGTTTTAACGTATCCTTTACTTTCGGAGATATTGAAGCGAAAAATCAGCGTTGCCGATAGGGCGCTTTACCCCTTTGTTTCCCTCCCCTTCTCCCGAGAACAGGCCATTTTTCAGCAAAGAAAAATACAGTTATTCTTATACTAAATCGGTGATGGACACTAGCTTCTGTTCCCTTGTCAGTGGTGATTGAGCACCGTTGGGCAAGTTAGGGGAAGCGATTAAATTTCTATAGCGATTAGACAAACTCGTGTTTGTCGGCTTTCGAAAAACCGCTGGCTAACACCACTCCCCACTCATGACGCGAAAAAACACGAGTATATCTAGTCGCTATAGAAATTTAGTCGCTTCTCCTATTGTTAAGGCATTCCACAATAATTTCATTACATTCAAGTTTTATTATATTTTAAGTATTTTAGTATTTCAAATTCGTTAATATCTGTTTTATAATTTCTTTAGATCTGTATTTAAATTCATTTGATATTAGCGTCTCAAATCATTTTGCTACACATAATACACGGTTAATTTGTAAGAATAAATTTGTGAGGTTAAATTGCACAGTGTTTACGTTCGATAAGCCATTAATGCGCGTCCAAGACCATCGACAGGAATACCAATCCTAGATTCTAGACGTGAACCATTAAACACCTATCTTGCCCAACACTGTTCTTGGGAAACCCTTGCTTTAATGATTGTATTGTACATCAGTTGGACATTTAATTTGGTGCTTAAGAATCTCTAGTATAATTCAATGAATTGAGTACTCCAAATTATCCTGATTGTCTTAGCAATTATTGAATGTTGCATTAAAGAAATTACTGCCGCCAAAGATTATGGATGATTATTCTCTGTTTTATAAGTCCACGTAATAGGGGACCGAGTAATGTTATTCCTTTTGTTACATAACGTCGCTTCTGAGCGGACACGTAATAAAGACAAATAATAATAAAAGGCATTAACGAGTGCAGTTAATAACAATCCATCATATACGTTAATGTCACCTAGATGATTATGCGTAGGTAACGCAAACCGCTTCGTACGGTAATGAACGATTTCGCGCTGTTAGCGTTGCGTCCGCTAATGACTATACGGTCGAGTCTTTCTTGTTGAATTGTTACGGACACCCACGTGGAACTGCTAAGAAATCTTACCAACTCGGAATATCGCTCATCGCGGAACGCAGATAACTTTATTACGAACGGCGAGGAGTGATTTCTTGCATAACCACATTTCATGCACGCGCTTCCATACCGAGAGTGTGTAATGTAGCCGGCTAGATGTGACCGTTTCGCACATCCGCGTTTCAACACTTTAAGTGAGACCACACCTATAAGCATAAATCCGTCTTATCAGCGAAAATGGCGAGACGTATCTGAAAATATAAGGAAATTTCTGGGGTGTAGTAAGGTTTTACGTAAGCCCGACGATACCGTCTTACATGTTTAAGTAGCCTTATTGATAATTCCACATTAATTGATGTTTGAAGAGCGAGACATCAGTTTTAAGAAAGGCAGCTTAAGATAAGGAAGACGTAATTCAATACTAAATCGTTATGCAATCAGTATTTCGCATATCTTCACAATAAATTAAGGACATTATGGCGTGTTACTGAGAATTTACTATGCATTGATGCGTTAAATAATGTAATGGAAGTAAATCTTAATGATGTAGCTCTCTTTTACCTACTAGTATACTTGGTTGAGCACAAGATTAAAATAAATCAGTGTTTGATCTAGTTACCAACGTTTGCATTGAAGCATAAGTAAAAAGGTTTGCAAATAGAATGCTACAAAAAATTGTTAAACATGGTTAATATAAACTAAATATATAGCATAAAAAAAAACATCACAAAACAAAAAAAAATAGGTGCTCTAGCTTAGGGAGACTTGCGAACCTATGTGGTTTAAAATTCATAATAATTTGCAGTGAAAATCAATCCATGTTTCCTTCATTTCCATGGCAACTTAACAATAGACACACTATTTCAACACTCATTAATTCACTGAACTCTTTGTAAGTAAAGCTTAAAAGGACATGGTATGCTTGTGATAAAATTTACTATATTGAATCGTCCATAGTTTTGTTAGTGTGCCAGTTAACTGCAAGAAAGCTATTTTTATAGAAAGTACACATTTGTCTACGTATAAATCGTAAAATTTTATCTTTAAGTACAATGATTAACTTAGAGAAGTAGATTAGAAAAAAAAAAGAAAAAAATGTCACAAATGTTTACAAATTCCTTTAAAATCACTTTTATTGCAAGTATTATCTAGCATTAGGCAACATAACCGTCTTGTGGTAAAAAAATACATATAAAACCTGGAAACACTTTAATAGCTTAAGTATAACTAATAAGGCACCATAGCATTTATAGCTGTTATAATGAGCGTTTAGATTACAACTCAGTCAAGAAAGTTAAATAAACATTTCTAGTTATATATTACAGTGACTATACTGGTTAAAATACAAAACGAGTATTAATAAATGTTATATCAAAACCAGTAAAACAAATATGAAACAAAAATGAAATATCTTTTTCAAGAAAAAATAAGCATTTATGTCAGTATCAACGTATAACATAAAAAAGCAGAAGAAACCTAAGGTTGGTTCTTAGTTCTAAAAACTGAAAAGTAAGATACTGAGTTATAACAAATGTAATAGCGACTACCATCCACGCGCTGTAAGTAGGACCAAAGTTTACATCTTTTCTCCCAACCCTAGATTTCTTTTGCTTCACCTGATGACAGTGGTGATGTCTTCCTTTTCTTTGCTTTATTTTTGCTTTTTCTCTTATTGAACCAAAAGGAACAAACAATCCTTTTGGTTCACTAAGATTTTTCTGCACCTACTTAATTTTCAACCGGTTTCTTCTTTGCTCCCTTGCCTGACTGCCTCTCCTTTCAGGCGTGTCTGTCTGAATGGTCTTTTGGTTCTGGAACCTCTCGTTTTTCTTTGGAGAGTATTCGGAAATAACCTAACAATATCAGGTGAAAATCAGGTGGCGTGGTTGAGAATGAGACAGTTAGCTCCACATTGCTTTGGTTTGTAATTGAAGGTTCGCCCAATAAGGAAAGTAAAAAGTGGCGAAATTTCATCGATTGCTTCAGAAATGTTCTCTCCAGTGTCAGGGTTTGGTCTGTTCGTTACAAAAGATGGTTCATTCTTTCTTTGGTCAATTTGGAACAGATAACGATTATACGAATGTTCGCTTGTGTGGCGAAAGCTAAAGGCATAGCAGTTTTGATAGTATATGGTATATCGTAGATTGTCATCATTTTTCCAAAATGACTGATGGGTAGCTATGGACCCATCACAAATAGTATTTATAGCTTTTTTTGCGGCTTTTATAATATAATTCACTACGTATTTGTGCTTAGGTACTTCAGCTACTACTACTACTATTCCTCTACCTTTATTTGTATCTCTCTTTACTTGCTCTATGAACATAAGTCGGTTGGTAGTTAAAAGCTGTGCCTAAATATTTCGTCGTATACAAGTAGTGCCAACATACATGGTCCCTTTTTCCTTTACTTCTTAATGTAATGGTTTTCTTTTCTTTGTCGTACTAATCGCAGGTTATTACTCATCATCCAATCTCTTCTGCTGTAAGATCTATGTTAGAATTCCCAATGTGTTCCCACAGCCACGGTCAAGTGCCAGTCATCAGCTTATCAAGGAGTAGTAGCATTCGTTTTTAGCTCCAATCTCAATACATCGTCATACAGAACGTTCCACAATATGAGCGGCAAGATCGAACTCTGTCCACGTATATTACATTTAGTAGTACTGATGCTAGGTAATGAGCAAACGTTAATGATATGTGACACTTTAAAATAAGGTACAAAAGCTGAGTTAAATACATTTTCAGTATTTTCTGTTTTCGGCGACACATTCAGTACACATTGTGGCTTAGGTTTTAATTTCTAAATGATGTGGATGCCTTCAGTGAAACTGATATTAGATAATAATTTGTAGAACTGCTTCACCAAACGTAGATGGATTAATGACACACATATTCAATTAATAATGTAATAAAAGGCTAGCGGTTCGGGTGGTGTTGGATCTTCTGATTCTCTAACTTTCTTTAGCTGGAAGGTAACAGTAGCAATTTAAAATACTGACGTTAAAAGAGAGAATATTCAGTCTCGTCTTTATTGCAGGTTTTGCAACTTTTGAGTCAATCGTGATTATTGCACGTTCATCCGTAATAAAAGGAGATGAGGTGTCGTTTGGTTGTATCTTCTCGGGCACTTCTATTGAACGTGTTTTTTTATTTTTTCAAATAGGTCGCATGGTGCCACGTTTCCAGTCGCTCATACAGCCATCTTATAATATGCTCCCCATACATTCTCACCTAATTCCCCACAAAACCGCGCTTTTGTTTGGATGTTCTAATTGTTTTCCTATAGAACTACACAACCTACGTCATAATTTTTGCCTACCTTCATAAAGTAGTTTGAAGTGAAACACCAATAGAAAAATTAAACAATTTATTCCAATGATTAAATACATATCAGTATAAAAAATAAAAGCAAATTTCTGAATAGAAATTAAAAGAAAACAACAAAAATAATTAAAATTGCGCTCATCTATGTGACCTCCATTCCGTCGAATGATTTCTTGACGCAATCTAGGCATTCTTCCAATTAGTTTGGATAATGTTAACGGGTCTATGTGTCTCCACCCCGTTTGTAGTTGGTCCCAGAATGTTATTGTAGACGTTGGAGTCAATTGTCAAACTTGTCGATCGAGATGGTCTCAGAAAAGCTCGATGGAGTTGATGTCTGGACTCTATGCGGGCCATTTCATAATTGTCAATCTCCCATCAACTTCCATTTGATTGAGGTAATCACGGCATAATTTCGATGTGTGTTTCGGATCATTATCCTGCTGGAACACGAAATTTTCGCCGATTATGCGTGTTCCCGATGGAATGGCGTGCTCCTCCAAAATTTGTCCTTAAAATTCCTCGATTCGCACTAATTCCCCAACAGTGTACTAGCAAAACACCCCCAAACCATTACAGAACCTCCCCATGTCTAACTGTGGGCACTACACAGGGTTCAGCTAATATCGTCGAAAAGCAGCGCCACAAATTACCGCAGAAGCGAATATTATCTTCTACATGTCACGCATTTTTACTTCACATCTGTAATATCTTCACTCCACCAGTGTGGTATCATTTGATTCGCACTCGCCTCATCAACACACTTCTATCGAGAATATCCCTCAGAAGATCAACGCTTGTTTTTCACCGCAGATATTGTTGTTCGTCTCTTTACTTCTTGTTCAAATGTCTTCCAGTTAACCAGAATCTTACTACGTTTCACATTTCTACTGGGTATTTCAGCACCATTAATCTGGAAAGAAAAAAAAAATAGCTGATTAGACAAGGTATTTTCAGGGTACTATTCTGCATGCGATAGGCAAGAATTTCTAATAAATGTGGATGATCCTTGGTGATTATGGATCACAATATTTAGAATTCTCATTTTCTCCACCCAAACAAATATATTTCTTTCTATAGAACACATATGGGACATAACTCTACGAAATTCACTTTGTAGCAAAAATAGATAAGAACTTTGGTACCAAAATAGTGCCGAATAGCAGGAAATATCTTAAGGTACAGTATTTCACAGCTTAAGAGCGTTGCTGAAATGAAATGATCTATGTATTCCTTTCTAAATATAAATTATTTATTTAGAATTTTCTCACATAAAATACCTTTTATTTAGATACACTTTTATATTGCATTTTACACTAACGAACGCTTTTCAAAGCAAAAATATCATACTTGTGGGTTCTTAATAGCAAGCAGTGCATGACAAACAAATCTACGAAACAACCATCTTGTTTATTCAATATGAGATTAATTCATAGCGCTGATATGTTGTATAAAAATTAAAAAAAAAGTAGAGATCAATCGTCTGATCTTCCTTACCTAGAAAGCCAAAAATTCACCACTTCGTCTTAAAATTGTAAACAGAAAACAAGGTATTACCATATTAAATTTATTCAGAAAAGAATAACTAGCTATGTACTTTCTGCAGCGGAATGTCAAATTTAAACCCTGATCAACGTTATTAAGACCACATTTAATTGCGTAATACAACATAGCGTTTTATGTATAACTGCAAATCTACATCAATATAAAGTATAATAATGTCACCGGATTCACAGTTGTAGTCGTTTGCCCACACGCTTTTACGGGTACAGGTCGCACAAGCACACACCACAGCAAACGCTCAACGATATAATGGTCTCTTTGTTTCGCCAGTGTCAGAGGCACATCGTACTCAGGTATTTACATTTACACGAGCATACTCCAACACGTTGATATTGCGCGATAGATATAACGCTGTTAACGATAAATTCCAAATGTTTATTGAGATTTCCTAATATTTATTCTGAACATGAATCCAATAGAATTGGTCAATAAAGAAATTTGTATTAACTGTTACGCGTCATTAAATTCTGCAAGGTACAGCTTATGCGCGCAGATCTTCTAGAGTATTTATAGTGCAATTCGCTTCAAACCGTAACTGTACTTCACTTTCGTGTACGTGCAGATAATTATTGAAAATGCTTTAGTTGCTTAAAGGTCAGTAATGAAGGTATGTGCATACGTATGTGGAAGACAATAGCTTTAGCAATCTGCGAATTTATTGCGCACTAAATTCTGAGAGGGAATTGACCAATTTTAAAAGCAAGCCAATAATTCAACATGTTATAAAACAGATATAAAATGTTCGAGACGGAAAATACTCTTGCAAAAAACTTGACATCTGTATTTACAGCTTTGGTGTTAGTAAATAATTTACTATGACGATATACACTCAGGTGCATAAAAACCGGATCATTATCGTTTTAATGTTTATGTTGTTGTAATAGTTAGAATAAAACTTTTAGTAATCATCAGGTGTAGAAAGAAACAACATACGGTACTTATAAGTTTATTTAACTCACACTAATATGAGAAAATAAAGCATCGAGGTACTTATTGTATTAATTTATTTGTTTTTGCTTAACTCTCATTCATAGACTAGTAGCTGTAAAAGCTGTAGCTCTTGTGATGGATCACAGAAGGTGACCACGTTACTTCATATAAGTTTATCTACCATCCAAAGAGTACTTGAACGGTTTAAAGAAATGTAGAAAAATACGGCGAGGCCGAAATCTGGTAGGAAATGCAGTCATTGCTAATGACAACGGATTTCTGGTTCTTAATATTTCAGCGGATCGTCATTTGCTTTAGTGTGTAAACAGTTTGTTAAAGGTTAAAAGACGATAGCTTACAAGCTTGCAGGTCTATAGTTGTACCAAAGTACTCCTACGTCACCGAGTAGCCAAACTCCAATTTGCTCGCGAACATTTGAATTAAACATTGGCACAATGGAGTACTGTACTGTTTACTGATGAGTCGAAATATTATCTACATTCACCAGATGGAAGAGAAGGAATATGAGAACTGACGGGGGAGGGAGGGAGGATGATTTATGGATCGGTATACTAAGTTGTTCCATGTTCTCGATTAATCGGCGATGACTTTATTCTGATGCAGGATAACGCTAAACCATATTCAGCGAGGTACGTCACTTAATATTTGGATGCAGTTGGCATAAGGAAACTATACTGGTCAACATGTACCCCAGACGAAGATCCCGTAGTTTGGAACATTCTGGGCAGACTGTTAAAGGATATGCAGTTGTACCAACCACAATAAATGAACTTCATGTGGTACTTCAAGAAGAATAGCAGGATATTCCAAAAAATGATATTCCTGAGCTTAATTAGTGTCATAGCCCACCGCATGCAAGCGATAGTTAGAGCTAGAGAACGCCAGTGCTTGTTACAAAGTATTGAACTGTATTCCAATAAAGTTTGTATTTTTACCTTAATTTATTTTGCGAAAATGCGTTTTTTTTATTGCAACGTGCATTATCATTCTTTCTTATTTATGGGCGTCAATTAAACTGGTAAGCACCGTATGTCTACATCCTGACGATCTCCTTCATTGTAAAATACTCAGAGTTTTATTCTAAGTATTACAATAACATTAAAATTAAAAGAAAATACAATGACCCGGTTTTTATTACAACGATGTCAAAGGTCTTATTTTTTTTAACTAGTTTGCGCTATTCTATTTTGCTTCCTCTTTTCCTTCTTGCTTTAATATACCTTTTTTCTATTTTATTATCGCTAGTTGTCAGTTACAGCATAGTGTTGTATTTTGCGTATGTAACTATGTGTTAGATATTACCGTATAAATGGCATAAATCATTGGATAATAATGTCACGTGCCGGGGTGACTAGGGGCCAAATGTAGCTCAACGGAGCCGCGCTTCCCAAATATGATAATAGCGAGGGTATCATTACCCTTCAAATGGCTTTCTGGCTTTCTTACAGGAGAAGGCTAACAAAACAATTTTGATCTCTAATTAACAGTTTTATGGTACTAATCACTATGACGCAACACGGCGAACTCTATATATTCCTCTATATCCCCACTATTACTAATATTAATTGGAATCCGATTTGTGGCAATAAAAATTCATTATTATTTTAGGTATTACTTATTAATAACTATTTTCTTCCGCTATTGATCTGTACATATTACATATACAGTGACTGTGTGTAATTATGCAACCATACAATTCCTTTATATTTGCAATTTACAGTAATCTGCTTATATTGGAATTAATTTTGTTTTTGTTAATTACCATATCCGCCATGTTTCAATTAATAACAAATAAGATGGACTGATTCTTAAAGTTAGGATTTCCAGGAAACTGTCTAATTATAAGTTCTCCGACTTAATGAAACCCTTCAAATATAAAAATTTGGTGTACGCAGTACTTACTTATTCTTTTAAGTTTTATCTACATCTGACCCAAACTCTGTAATTTTAAATGGAAGATCCCACATATTATTATATTTTTGAAATCAACATAAAATGCTATAGCGCCTACAATTGGGGTTTCTATACCTATCTTCAACTCTTTCTAAGTTATGATAATTTCTATAAAAATTTTGACGTTTTCGCCATTGTTTCACCAAAATGTAGCGAACCTTTTACGATATATCAGCATAAGCAAGTATGAGAAGGTCAATTTTAGAAAGCAGATTATTTATAAAGCAGAAATAATAGTGGATCCATATTCGAGCCTTGAGATACACCAGAGGTAAGAATAAAACTACTGCAGCTGTATCCACTATAAGTGACATAACATTTTCTTTGTTTTAGATACAATCAAGCAAACATAGAGCAGTTGGAGCAAAGCTCAAATAACTCAACTAGGCGAATAGGATGATATTGATCAATTCAAAAGCCTTTGTTAGATCAGCGTAAATCACGTCTACCTGCCCGTGTCTGTCAAAGACCTCACTAACGAATTGAGATATTCATGCAAGGTTGGTAACTGTAACTGTATATTGACTTAAGATGAAACCGTGTTGATAATGAGAAATACAAAGGTAGGCGCAAATATAAATACGAATAAAAAATGCCTTCTGATAAAGTTTTGCAAACTTGGATTTGATAGAAATGGGTCTATAATTAGTAAGGAGTTCGCGATCACCCTTTTTATGCACTGGTACAATTTTTATAGTTTTCCAGCGTTCTGGAAAGACACCAGATGAGATTGACAGGTTAATGATGATTTTTAGAGGACCTACAAATACTAATTTATAGTCAGGAACCAAATAACTGGGCAACATATCATCACCTGTGGGGCATTTGTTAGTAAAAGCAGCCTGGTAGTGTCGAATAATTATATTATATTCGAAAATATTATTATTACAATCATTGTTTTTTAGTGCTTAGAAAAAATATATCATTGTGTATATCGTTGTGCCTTTTATAAACAAAATGGTGGAAACTATTGTTAGTTATTTATTCTAATGTGGATATCTTAAACTTCTTATATATTTTGGAGAATAGTGAAGATCATCATTACAGTATTTTATTCTTCTCTTTGGGAAGATTTCTGTTTTCTTGAATGCTAAAATTGTTCTTGCATTTAGCGATGTACACTTTCATGGTTTAGGTTAAGTGTAATTATAGGCAGTGCTATATCATGAGCATGTAGCCAAGGCTTCAAACATTTTCGGTCTCAGAATCTATCATGAAGTGTATGCTAAAGATTCATTCCCAAGCTGGATCCAGATATTACCATAAATTATCGAATTCTTTAGGTTGATCATGTGCAGTAGATACTGCTGTTTTACATCTAAAGTCACAAGAACTAAAGTTCCTCGTGAGAAATTGGCCAGAACTATCCATTTTGCTGCCTCGGAAGCTTCCCGAAGCACATGAATGGTAGCTCTACCATGGCTAAATCTATACTGGCGAGATCTACGTGAGTTGCTTATTTTCATACAACTTGATATAACATTTTAAATTATATGTACGCAGATGATACCACTCTCGTGTTTACGAAAAACTTGAATTCAAACCGAGCAGTTGCGGAATGGCGGGGTCGGAAAAAGACTGCAATGAAATGGTTTTGTGCAAATAAGTTAAGCCGAATATGGATAAAACACATCTCTTGTTGTTTCATACACATCAACGCCTGCAAAATATAAGATGCAATATAAATATTGATAACAGCGCAATACAGTAAGAGCATCCTGCAAAATTTCTAGATGTCTGTGTGCAAGACAACTTACTATGGAGTGATCACTGCAACATACTGGTTACTTCACCACATAGCAAAGTATATCTATTTACAAGACTAAAAAATGCTCTACTTGCAGATAGCTTGCTGTCGTTATACTATTTTGAAATTCAATCGCGGTTAACCTGCGGCATACTTGTATGGGGAGCTTCGCCTTCAGCCAAAATGGTTTTTCTTGCGCAGAAGCAAATTGTTATATTCTCGTGGAGCAAAACGCACATCAAATCACTTTTTGACAACATTAAAATTTACTGTACTTCATCTATATTTGGAAACTAATTTCTAATTTCCTCAACAGCATATGATCGGGTTCAAAAATATTTCTTCAGTATCTTACATGCGGTACCAAATACAGGGGTAGTTACTTTTTGCATAGTATTATAAACTGATTCAAGTAAGTTCTGCTCCTGCTCCTTTTCTTATATCTGGACTAGTGGCATAATCGGCATTCATGGCCAACCCAATCCTATTATAATCTATTCTGATATAAAATGTTTGCTTATCGCTATTTTCCACTCCTTATGATAATGTCTACTCATTTATCATTCTAGATATTTTATGTTTGCCAGCGCAATTTATATAGGGAATGCAATTATTACAGTTCATTAAATTCATGGAAGAGCATTAACTTCATATTGATGATGTGAGATCAATACATATTAAGATAAGGCAACGCATTAATTAAATATACATTAGGGGAAGAGAAATACACAAAAATAGTATATACTAAACTACTTTATAGTTATTAACAATATACCTTTGCTCAAGCGTATAAGTTAACGTTTTCTTTATTTTCATGTATCAACGCATCTTCAATTTATCTCTATCACGTTCGCACACGTTTGCGATTATATTCCATTACAAAGTAGTGGAAAGCAGCTTCCGCAGTGAAGTTCCTTTTGTGCGTTTTTGAGTTTTGCGAACGAAGTAACGCAGGTAGCTGTTCTTGATGCTCATAATTGCTCCATTAATACATCATGAATAGTTAATAATTAGGATAGGAACGTGCCGGTGTTCATGTAGCATGAGTTAGGTATAATTTATTTAATTAGGCTTTTAATTAGTTTTATCGAAATATCATTGATAACCATGATAATGAGTTTATACATTTACAGTTTCGCCTAACAGCGAATACGGTGCTAGTGGAAATGATTCACATGAGCGTGGAAGCAGAGGGATCAGAGGAGATAAAGGGAATTTGCATCTTACGTTCAACATAAATTAGACATTATATATGCTTTGGAATGGAAGTTCAAACCGTTGTGAAAATAGCCTGAGGTAATTTATTATGGAATGTATACGCCAAGATTAATAAGATCGCAATTATCTGTCTAAATAATGATACACTCGCACCTTCATATATGTAAATATATAAAATCGATGCTTAAATTTTATGAGACTTCATCATTTTAATAGCAAGATACATACACCCTGCGTTTGTACACACATTTGTATCTATCACCAAGCCAGAAGCGATACGGATTCCCCTATTTGACGTGGCTTATGTGATTGAGTTTTATCCTTATTGCTCTATAGTAATTTCACACAATACTTTTATAATGAAATTTACAGTTTGGCGGTTCCGAATTGTTGTTTGGGGAGAGCGGTTAGCTACGCACACTTAGGGTACGGCCGCACAGAAAACCCATTGGCTGGTTTTACTTTTATAGACTGAAAAGCTTGTGTGGCGTTACCTGCGTTTCAAGCTGCTTCAATGGCCTGGCAGAAATGTGGGTTTTAAGCTATTTCTACTGAAAACTGTTTCGATTCAGTAACCGTCATGGCGCCATTATCGAAAGGTGCTCGCAAATTATTATTCATGGAAAATATCTTTCTAAAATTAAGTGAAGGTGAAAAAGTGGGTTCACGATATCAACAGGGAACGATTAAAATATGGTGAATATCATAAATTATTCCAAAAACTAAAGGAGTATCCGGAAAAATTTTATGAATACTGTAGAATGTCGGAAAACAATTTTAAAATACTTTTGACAGCTATAACAGCAAAACTGTAAAAAAAGCGTTTAAACTATAGAAAACCTATATCACCTGAGAAAAATTAGTGGTCACTTTGAGGTAAGTACATTTGCAAAATGCAGACACTGCTTTTAAAAATTTTATTTTTCCGATATATTGAGGTAATAAAGAAAAATTATTGATCACAGTTATCAACATTATGATAATTTTGTTGCCACTGGTCACTGTAGCAACATTTTCAGTCCACTGTGGATCCATGCTAGCACTAGAAGAAATTGGAGGTATGATAGGCGTGGAGGCATATGAATGCTCTGATAGGATACAGAAACAGATGCGGGTTGGTTGTTAGAAATTTCGTTGTATAGCAACTGTTGAAATTGTAATTTTAAAAACATTTTTCGGTGACGTGGTAGCGGTTTCAGGTCTGGCAGTAGACTTTTGAAGAACATTAAATCTTCATCTTCTTCTTTTTCATTTTCCAATAATTTCAGTTTTTTTGATTCTAATTCCAAAATTTTATTACGATAATTGGCAGTTTCACTAACTTTCCTCTTCTGACTGTTATATTTGGTTCCTTGTCGTTTAGGTTCATTTATTGTGTTTTCGCTGTTGTCTAAGTTATTGCTAAATTTTATGGTGACATTCTCGTCTCTGATACTATCGTTGTTAGTGAGGTCTTCATTCGATAAGATATGTTGAGAATCGTCTTCATTTTGTGTAAGTTCTTCGTATACAAGGGAAGCGAAAAATATTCGAGACACATTTGCAGCCTACTTCAGTATGGTCCTTTTGGAGAAGTTCCTTGGCGGTGGAATATAATTTAATTAATTTATAATTATAATATAAAGGTGTACCTATAATGGCTTTTGTTTTAATTTATTTGAAATCATCCTGTATCATTTCATTTGATATACTTACAATCTATTGATAATTCAGTTGCAATTTCGTCCCGCAGTTTAGTTATAGTATTTCTATCTTTATGGTTCTGCAGTTTGGGGTTCCAAATTGGCGGTCTTTTATACACTTCTGCAATTAAACTTTCATTGAACGCCATTTCACTTTGCCTTTTTGTTATAAACTTCCACACTTTTCAAGCGTTAAACACAAAGTGACTTCCCTTTTTGGCTTTACACGTTTATCAAGTTATAAAAGCTTAACACGTACAGCTGTGGCCAAACCGATTTAACTATACCCGTCTGTCTTTACCCGCACAGAACGCTAAAAACGCTTACACGCTTATGCGGCTTAAAACGCCGTCTGTGCGGCCGTACCCTTAGGTCACTACTAACATGGACTCTTACAAAGGAAGCTCGCGAACTGTAAGTTGCGGATTCTAATGAAACTCCGCCAGTTTTTAGACCCCATGGAGGTCACTCAAGGACACTTTCTGTTGCTGCAGAACTTTAATTTTAGGAGGTATAAACCGTACTTGAAATTCGACCAAAATTTCGTTTATCCAAAATAACTTTTAAACATTAAGAGATAGCAAAAAAGTTTCAAGGGCGGACATGCTCCGTGTATGCAGCTTTTTCGATTGGTAGAGCTATTTATATACAGCAGGGGTGACCAGCCCAAATAACCTTGTGCGCCAGTTTGACAATGCATTATAATTCAGTGCGCCGTTTATACAGTAAATTAGTTACAAAACAAAAATTAACATATTTTTTTGTGATGGATTGAATCTTGCGGGCTGCAAAGCCACACACAGCGAGCTGCATGCGGCCAACAGGTTGGCCGTGCGCCTGATATGTAGGGTGTTACAATAAGCATGGAACGACATATGTTATGCTTATTTGACCCAATTTTAGAAATCGATTATAATCACTCTGTTTGGCATGGATTTAAAAAATTATACAGGGCGTTCCCAAATTTATGATTTTTTTCATATTTCTTTATTCTAATGAGATTCTGTATATTTTGTTGTATGCTTGTATTGTATTTTGAAAGTCAGTGTAAAATTATACCCAGCGTTAAATGCCTATATATGATAGTTTTCGAGCTATGGGCGCTTGGATGTAGAAATATATTGCGCCCTGACAAAGGACAGGCAGAACAAAATGTATATTTTCACTTGTTGTTCTTGGTACTTTAAATCTTGCACACTGTATATATAAAGTAGTGACAGATTACGCCTTCCACTTTCATTCGTCGCAAATATAATACTATCATTATTGGTATTCCTGCAATAATATTCAAATACGTCTGTTATCGATAAATATAAACTTCCTTGTAATAGACCATATTAGTAAACGATTTTATGCCAACCACTAAATTTTAACATCTCTAATATAAATAAATATGATAACACTAATTAATTATTTCCCCTCGCCCAAGCTGTTGTGTCATGGCTAAGGGCTTGCACAGGGTTCTACAACGATGCCAGTTGTTGCTTTCGGCTTCTTGGCTTAACTACACGGACCGACAGGAGACAACCTCAACAAAAACCTAAACCCTAAAGTGGCGGACTAGGCTGATGGGATGCGTGGCTGGATAGCAGACCAGTCTACTAGTCCAACCTATGCGGGCTCTGTGGAGATGGACGTTTTCTTCCCTAGCTACTCATGGGATCAACCATGAAGGAAGAATGTTTATTAGCGGGACGACACCGTTAATAAACAGGAATTGGAGCAGGACCTCCATAAGAAGCCTTCCATTTCTAAAGTGAGAGTACCTCACAAGGAAGGAGCAAAACGACTGGAGCAGATTGGGGAACAGCAAGGCATCCATCCCCTCTCAAATTGCGTAACACTGTGCAACTCAAGGGCGTTGCACCTGGGAGCACGTGAAATCGAAGAGAGGAACTTACCTAACCTGGGGCCCTCTGATATGCTACACTTTCTGAAAGAAATAGGATTGGAAGGCCAGCTGTAAAACAGTAAGAATAGGAGACACAATAGATCTGTTAGGTCGCAGTGTAATATCACCCTTGCAATATATATACATACATACATGTACATACTTAGAATTAATTATTTTCTTTTTTAGGTAGAGAATCATCGGTGAAAATACCTGGGTTCCCCTGGCAGCTCAAAGTACCGGTGTGCTGCCAGGGAACTGTGGATCAAGTTGGACGTATACGGGGCTTCGGCAAAACGGTTAGGTGGTACTTTGGATTCTTCTCAGGATATTTCGTAGGAAAATCTCAAAGGTCATTCAGGTAATAGTGATTTTATATACCATACACTTTATTTATGAAAAGCCATATAATTACAAATCATCTTAACCCCGTGCTCCGTCTAAAGGTACTACACAAGGCAATAGCTGTACTATACAGGTGATATATCTATGCTTTTCTAGTAAGCTTTTGTGGAACTAGGATATTTCTGAGTGTGTGGCGTAAAAATTGCTGTAGGAGTTTATGAGCAACCGTCATCTCTCTTGGCCACAGGAAGAATGCTCATTTAAACTAAAAGTAACAGTTATCTGGCTTCGATTGATATCGCTGCCAGGTAAAGAACTTAGGATTCAAATGGAATATTAGTAATTGGCATTAAGATTATTTATTATATAGTTATTCACCCTAGCTGGAGGGGAATGCAGGATATTTACCGAATATAAACATCCCGAAGAATGATAAATTTCCCGGCGCAAAATATTACAAAATTAAAAAATACCAGGTGAGTTTGAACTAACAACTAAAACACAGTTCATATTGTTTACAATCGTAAAATTAGGATTTAGACTTAGTATGGTTTATTTTAACAGTCAATTTTCATAAATTGAATATTTACCCGTAGATTATACAATCGAGTATGGACGTTAACTTTGAATAACTCCTTTATTAGGCTTTGAAACTTGTTTCAAATAACTCTAAATTACTTTAAATGCACATATTTCCATAGCAATATATGCACTACTCTTTTGTTGCAAAAAGGAGTTTGTTGATTTATCAGTTTGTTTTCGCAATTCTCTACCGATTCTTTAGTTTTAAGTTCTTTAAAATTTACACAGCTATTTTATTCCAAATATTTCCATTAGTGAAAGATGATGTATAACGAGTTCAGAGAAATAAGAATAGTAATAATATGGATAGTATCTGCAATTAAGAAATGGAAAGCAGCAAATTATAGGAAATTCTTCGCTATTATGAGGTAATACATCTAAATAAAAATAATAATAATACAAAATATTCAACATCAAGTAATAAAATATATATAATACATCCGTTTCAAATGATTCATAACGTCGATAATTAACATAGCTAATGTGAGGAATATGTTACTTGCGAAAAAACACAAGCACAGTTACATTAAACATTTTAAAAAATTAGTTCCAAAACATCAACTGTGTAAAATGTTATATATATTTTTTAATACTATTTTCTTAAGTAAGTATAATATTTTTTTATTCATTTATATTTTATTTTACGGTATTTAATTAAGCATAATAAAACATATAATCCTTATAAATGCTTAAATACACCTCATAGTGTATAGCAATTTTATTGATATACGTTACAACAGTGATCAGTATTACTGGACATATAGTAAACATTAAATGTCCGCACAGATTAGCTAGTATAAAATATATAAAATACATTTGAATTCCTGCACTATTATTATCTTATTATCAAAATATGATCTGTAGTAGCTCATAAAATATAATTTCAATGTAACGAACTCACACCAAGTTTTCGACTTAATGTAATTTCATATTGCACGTACAGATCTGTAATCTAAACTTAAAGTATCCGGTAATAATAAGCTAAATATTGTACATAAAAGACACTAATGGCAGTTATTTTATATTCGCAGACATAATCTTGAATCTTTATATTAACATACCATTTTTGCTGTATCTTAAGAACCATATCAAATTTTAATAAATTTAGTCTTGTTTTTTTTTTTACGGAAAGCGCAGCATGCTACTACCTAAACTGCATTTATTAACACGTACCAGGACTGGCTTAACAGATAATCAGAATGTGGAATTGTACGGAAAAGGTCGCTCGGTAATTTGATGTATCGGTATAGTCGTAAAACTGAAACTATACGGCAATATTCGAGAGACTTCCCGAATATTTTCACGTTGTTTCGAAATACCGCGTCGCGGTTACAAAATCATATACTCCGTTGTTTTAAATCTGAATTACCGCATAACGCAACGGATACAATTACCTCCATAAACTGGTTTTGGCAATTTTATCCCGACTGTGTGTAATCAAATTTGCTGTTTAATAATTGTGGTGTGATAATATTTTTGTGCCGTAAATGTGACTTTTTATAATTTATTTATATATTTTGTTTTTGTCGATTATTACACACACAAAAACAATCTGATAGCTGTGATATAACCAAACGAGAGACAAGACAAGATATGACAATTGTTTCGAGCAGGTGCGCATGCACAACTTTGGCGATATTAAAAAAAAAAGAATCAATTATATAGGGAGAGTAGTTATTGCTTTGACGTTGTGCTTGAATGTCGTTGAAAATAATTAAACATTACAGCATAAAAACTAATGATAAAAATACACAAACATTCGTGTTAAGGCTGGGCAAAAGTAATGGGGGTAATGCATTTTTAATTTCTTGTATCTTGAAAAATCAGATTATTTAATTAGGTTTTACTTTATGAAATAAATTTCTGTTCCACCGTAATCATAATGAAGAAATAACAGAAGGATCTGTAATTGAGTAATGACGGAGTTAAAAAAAGTGGTTGAAGAGTGTCATAATGATTTTTACATTTTGTATATTATACATGTGTAACAAAAATTGCAAAATATTTAATCATTTGTAAGAAACTTAGGAAAACGGATATCGTAAAATAGACGGCCATTTGTAAAATTTATGATTTCATGTTCACCGTGGAAATCATAGCCCCGAAGATTGTATAGGATTGCAAAAAAAAAAAATTGTTAATGTGCATTGAATTTGTTGCTGATAACTATGTTACGTGCATTTTAATTTATAACAATTATACAGAAAATTTCTGTAAATAAAATGGAAACAGCTGCAAGGAAAATTGTTACATGCTAATTTATTATGATGTTATGTAATCCATCCCTGCGGTAATCTAAATTATGTCCTTATAAAAATCACTCACAATTCAAAGGTAATTCTTTATAAAAATATTTATTTTTCTTCATAGCTTATAAGGATGTTACTCGTATAATAATCGAAAATAAATCTTTACGTATTGCTGTGAACTGGTTGTCCAAGCATACAAGTTTAAAGAAATTAAAAATGACAAAATTAATTTAGCTAGCTCAGCAAATATGAATTTAAAGGGGAGCCAGAGATTCTTACAACTCGGAGCAACTATCTTAAAAAGTAATAGTGGGCGTTTGCAAAATTGACTTTCTTTAAAATCCCCAAAAATTGAAATGGCTGATTCAAAAATAAAAGAACTATTTAAGATGATATTTACAATCATTAGATTTATTGTATTAAAAAGAAAAAAGAAAAAAAAAAAAACATTTGATACAAATTACAGGAAAAATTAAAACCATGAATATAAGATTCTGGCAAAAAACAAACCTGCATAAGATTCTACAATTAAAAAAGGACAATGCAAATCGTTTAGCAAACAAAATGGTGAATTCGTTCTAGAAGGAATTTCTTATACCACAAAAAAAATCCACGTGGTTTCAAAAATTCAAAGCAAACTACAAATTAATTCAAATAACGTAGAGAAACAACCAAAAATAAAAATGAAATTTAAAACAAGCTCACAGCTTCTCTTCACCTACCCCGAGGTGATTAAAATACTAATATGAAAACTACAAAAAAACGGAAAATTTAAACTCTAAACGCGATCGCTTCTAAAACGAAAATTATTAAAAAGCCTTACATGTATATTGTGCACAACGATCTAACACTAATTAATAAATGAATTACAAGATGGACGATTTTAAAAATACAAAACAACGAACTACATCTTAAACTTAAAACGAATTACCAGAAACGGTAATCAAAAACAACAAACCAAGACCATACACGCGCTCGTCTATCTGGTAACTCCCTTGGGCCTCTAAGGTAACACTCGCATATATATGAAATTGACATCTTCTGCGTGCGATGAACGCACAGCGCAACGCAAAGAAAAAACTAGCATATAAACTATGTACAGGAGTACGCAAAATGTACAAATAAATGAAATTAACTATACACAACTGAACAATAAAAATGATACTAACAATTAAATCAAAATTCTTAGCAAAATAAACAAATATAAGAATTGTGGAAACTCTATCATTGTTTTGACAAGGCTGATTTGGAATAAATAAAAATACACATTTAAACTCCGAACTCGGGTGCCATACTACAGCAGTATATACAAATACTTTGCAGTAAAAAAAGTAACAATAGTGTAGTTAAATGTCAGGCGAATAATAATAGAAAATTTTCTAAATTTAAGAATAGCTAATTACAGGTAAGCAATAATCAAGTTATCTAACGATTGTCAATAATTGAATGATGCCTTTTTTCCGTCATTCAATTATTCCCACAGTGTAACTGTTATCAGTTATCTCCTCTGTCTGTGTGTGTTCCATCTACTCCAGCAATTAATTCTCTAATACTTTATTTTCACCCTTACCACAAGCCATGTCTTTCCAAAGTACTAAATTGAATTTTGGGGAGTTTGATGTCACTCAAGATTGTAGACTTTTGGTGTTTGTAAGATGATAAAATAAATCACTAAGAAGACTTATTGAAAACAAACATGACGTTTGACATATTACTTTAATTTTTACTCAATGACATTTTTTAAAAACAATTATACAATATAGATCAGACTACCGTTACAATTTCCCCCTTTGGAACACCAAAACGTCCTCGTTGGTGATCCAAAAGCTTCTTATCCACCAGAACAGGAGTATTTTCGACTAGGCTCGCGGATGGAGCTAACCTCAATTTTTTCAGATCAGTAGTTGTATAATTGTTTTTAAAAAATGTCATTGAGTAGTAAATAAAGTAATGTGCCAAACGCCGTGTGTGTTTTCAGTAAGTTCCCTTAGTGGTTTATTTTAACCATCAAACGTCCCACATGTTTGGCGCCTAACGTGGGACATTGCCCAACTTTTGCTAGCAGCCCGTCCACCAACAGATTCCACAGTAGATGGGACGAAACCCCACCATGCAGACATCCACTTTGTACTCGGCCATCAGTGTCTCTTCCATGATGGTTATGCTGCACTGATCTCCCTTTAAGCATACAGTCTATTCACCTGCAGCTTGTTTCATCAATCCCTTTCTTCCTCGATGCTTTGGAGATTGATGCTTCGGAAATATTCTGGAATGCTTCCTCTACGTCGAACAACGTCCACAAAACCACTTTTAAAAAAGCTTCCATAAGGAAGTTTATTTACTATTGCTTGAATTGTATAAGAAATCAGATTGATTCGTTCAAGTACTTTCGAGAAAAGGGAACTTGAATGGGGGAAGACAAGATCTTTTCAGGGCGAGCGCTTTACGAATTATTCAATCCAATTGTTTCTAGATTTACTTTTACTCCCCGAATCATTTGGTTATGTCCGGTTGCTGTTTCTTGTTTCAATCTTCCTATAGCTCTTATTACTTCTTGTTCTTGTATGGTATCCTTACGTGGATTTATAAACTGAATTTCTTTCTTCAGTTTCTGCCTTTATATTCAAGAGCTTCTTGAAATATATAATATATAATTTACTTATTTTTTACTTTTGATGTCAGCACAATATTTAGTTACCATACCATTTTTCAATCAGCATAATAAAATGTTGCTACGACTTAGATTTATCTTAGATTTATTTCCTTCTGCTGCAAATGGAAATCCAACCGCCAGTTATAATAAATTGACTCGACACTATAGATCTATATTTATCCATTAGAATAGTTAAGCAGATAATAAGCACGACTACTGTTCGTGATATTATACGAATTATGAACTAAATTATCCTCACGAAGTATCTATTATACATGTATAGGCGAAGGAGTAACGTAACACAATATAGTTATTTATCACAAATTAGGAAAAATAGCGAAGTATCTGAACAGCAGAATTAACTCGGAAAGTATTTATAACACCATTAGATTGGCTACAACGGCTATGAACACCGAAGATATTGTGTATTGTATATCTCCATTACAGGAAATCTTTTCAGTATTTTGAGATAATGATGCGATAATTTAAAAGCAAAGTTTGCACAAACAATCTTTCTAGTTGCCCGACTGAAAGAAATCTACTTTTTAAAGCACCTTTACATATTACGTCCCAGCAATGAAGTTTTAACCCTTAGTGTAGATCTGAAGTTAATTTTACACGTGTCTTGCTGTACAGTTATCGCAAATTTTTGTTTATTGCAAAAAGTTTGTTGATCTTTTCTCTTTAGATGCATTATTTACTATTACTAAGAACCATCAACTACATTTCTTTGGCTTATAAATTACTTGGGGTTTGTTTCGGTTTTATATTTACAGTACCTCTCAGTGGCGGCTCGTGATGATATTGATTGATGAGTGGCGGAGCCAATCTCGGGCCAACTCCACTCCTTCCCCATTTTATTAATTTTACAAAGTTTTGCATCAGTTTAGCTCAGCTTGCAGTAATTTATTACGTCATTTACTGCTAACTAAAGTAACACCGACACAAAAAATTAATGAAGACTTTAGAAGCAATTTTAAAATGAAAAATTAAGTTCTTATCGGAAATACTTATCTACCTAAATAGAAATACTAACGTATTTTCAGGGTGTTTTTGTGATTTTATATTGACGAAAATATAACACGACACAGAGGACATGAATTATTTAAGCGAAGGTTGTCGAGTAAATTATAATGGATATTCTAAGCGTAAGTGGAGGTACTTCTTACGAAGACTGGGAAACACTTAGTCTATTTTCTTTGTTTGTGTACTTAAGTAAATGGCTCGTTTTTTTATTTAAAATACTATTATAATGATTTTTTTTCTAAAATTATTATATTTATTATTTCATTTTCAAAAATTTATCGTAAGAAAGATATGAACTGTAGTTCATTTTAAATTACTGTAGTTATTAATTTGCCCACAATGTCGTCCTGGAATAACACTACACTTTATTACTATAATTAATAAATATTAAAATTCTTAAACATAATTTTTATTGCGGGGAAGTGTCTAAACCGAAGTCCATATGCGGCGGCCATTTACATATGTTTCCACATTCAGTAGCCGATCTTCGATGGCCGTCTAACTCACACGCTTGCTTTAGACTTCCCTACCGGCATGGTGGGAGACACCTGACGCGCCTGGGAATGCATATGCTAACTACCACTTGACTCGATCAACCAACGGGCAGCGGGCCAAGATACAGCTGGCCCCATTTCATTGTAATTTTTTAGTATAGTCTGATCAGCCCCTCTTCCGCTAGCTCTCCGCGAAGACCAACAAAACGTGTGAAATCGGAGCCGATCTGGATGTGGCTCCGCGCTTGCCACTTGTCTGCATAAATAAATATAAAGGGTGTTTCGTTGCATCAAATCATGGGAATAGCAACGTTCGTTGCGTTCGTCAACTTAAATGTGTGTGTGTGTACGTGTATTTATCCGTGTTTTACAGAAAATAAAAGCTTTTTAATAACTGATTTGTGATTTGCAATGATGGGGCCGTGGCCCGGTGGCTCTTTAAGAGAAACCGCCACTGGTACCTCTACTTTCATTAATGTTAAGGTATGTATTGGGTGGCCTAAGTGCAACGTTTTGAAACATTACGTTTTTTAGCGTTAACTAAATTACTCGATGGCGCTGCGTGTTTATTTTTCTCATAGCCTACGTGATTTTCTCTTTAATTTGTAAAAATATAATAGAGTGATTTGTTCACTTACTAACTTTAACAATAACTCAGAAATATCTTTAGTTAGAAAATCTTTCAATTGTTTTTTCTGACATTCTAGATTTTCAAGTCTTTAATTGCATTCTTCTGCATTGTTTATATCAACTTCTGTGTCCTTCGTTTTGATTTTCACAGTTTTTTGTCAATATTATTTTTTACTTTACTTGTAAGTTTTCTCAAAGTGTTTGTTTCACTACTACTGTATTTATATTTGTTAATCTCCTTCTTAACTCCACAATTTCTTTCCCTTTGTCTACACATTTACTTTCGACGATTTCTTTTTCCTTTCCTATTCTATTATAATTCTGGGAGGAGTTCATTCCAGCAACACACAATCTGCTGTTTAATGTCAACGAAAACTTTTCTTTAAACAAAAGAGAGACAGTTTTCAGTTAATTGACAGTAAATAATCGTGTATGCCTGTGTATTGGCTTGTTTGATAACAAAATATCCACAAAGCAGCAACCATGTGAAAAAATAACGATATTTCCTTAATTTATGGCACATTGTTGTGCCAGCAATACGACGAGATTACTGTAAAGTAGCCATGTCTAATTGATGACGAGCACCAATACGATATTGCACACCTATTGACATGCAATTTTTGTAACTACAAGCTCTCAGATGTATAATTTAACAATTTTTATAGTAGCTTTAAATCACTCAAAATTACTACTGTTAGAGGGACTAACCCTTAATTTTCTTCGCGCGAAAGCTACCTGTTAGCAGCATCTAACGTGTGATTAGTTCCTTGTAATTTAGAAACCATTATCCAAACTTTGATTTTCAAAGCAGTTGTGCAGTTCCCTTATACTTTTTCGTGTGTAGTGGAATCAGCGCTGGAAATCGTTGCTATTCATTTATTTGTCGTTGAGGTAGGAGCAACTAAGAGACATTTACGACTACCGACTAGCAGGGGCGTTTGGCGGTGTTCGAACCTGGAACAATAGCATGTGTTGCTAGACTTCTATGCGATCAGGTTGCGCAACAAAGGAACTAATTCCGAATATTCTGCAAATGCGTGCACATAAGAAAGGGAAACTGGCGTTACAGCATTACCTTGATGTCTTAACAGGAAGATATGTAATTTTATTGTGTATGATAAATATCTCCAGGTAGATATTAAATTTTTTTTATAAGAAATAATAATCCTAGCATGGAAACTCTGGGCGGTTAATAATTTCCTTTTTAAAAAGGGGGAGGAAGGATTCAGAAAACGTGGAGTCTATCCTTTAAATAAACAAGTGCGGCCGCTTAACGGTGATGGATGTATAATAGGTGAAGCGTTTTTAGAACAACTCGATACAAAACGTATCTGGAAACTGACAAACCTAACTAAACTAAAGAAGACAAGTTTTGACTAAAAGAAGTATAAGTAACATTGGTCTTATAACATTTCTAGATAATCCTGAAGTCTTCAAAGTCAAATTCTGCTAAACACTCACAAAAAAAAAACGCGACGAAGTTCTTCTGAAGTTGTTAGAATTAGATAAACCCAGCGAGAGGTTTTCTCACCTGGCAGAATTAACGCAACCTATCCAACAAAACTACAATAAAAGATGGACAAGACAAACATGGGGATTGACAAGTTTGTGGTAGTACACACTAAAAACCTTTTGGTAAAATTCTTGTACCAACTTGGGGCAATTATGTGCACCTAAAGCCCAGGGGTTTTACTTTTAGAAGTAATACTTCTAACTATAGGTAATCCTCCGAAGGTTTTTTCTTGTAGTCTGGAATACTCACAAGTATAATTTCTCAGGTAGTAATAACCATGGAAGTTTTACCCGTAGTTTTGCAATAATTATTTTTGTTTGTTCAATTTAGTTTAAACATTGCATAGTTTCATTTGGTTACATGGGCATTTTCATATATTAAATATCCTATATTCTCCTCACATCGGTGAAAATAACGGACTTTTCTGAGGCAGTGTGCAGCCCTTGTGAAGACAATCGCTATCGATATCTTTTAGAAAATTTCAATTCGAAAGCATTCACTAGCCAACCTCCGTGAGAGACGGACGTGTCTCAATTAATTTTCAAACGGCCATTTTGAAAAAAAATCCCATTTATTCCGAATTCCAACCTAAAATAATGGTTAATTTAAAACAAATTTAACTATATTAATTTTACCCAGACTTTTACCTACATAATTGTTGGGTAAATTTTCTCCAAGTTTTTAGTCATTCTCCGTAATTAGAAGTACGAGAACCCCCATTCGATGGCTTGAACTGCTGCTCTGATACCTGCCGATTTACTCCTTCCAAAGGTATTCTGCGCCCACATGAACCTAAACAAATAAACGTATTATTTTAATTCGTATCTAAATTTTAATATACTTTTAAGAAATTTTATTTCAATACGAATACTTTGGGAAATTTGTTTTATTAGGAATTTTGTATGTAACAAGTTTGCGAGCACTGTAGAAAACATGTTTAAGGTGGCAGTTCTAATTTTGGTAGTTGATATTTATTCACGGCACGAACCGAATACTCAATAATGTGTTCCATCAAATGTTGCACATACTGATTTATCCGTCATTTAAGCTTAGAATTACACAGACGAATGCTTTTAGAACGTGGAAATTTAATTTTAAACGTATTACTGTGGCAACCCATTTACCACGAGTGTATTTTGTGTTGCATATTTGATTTGCTTAAAACTGCTGAATCATTGTACCGAGAAATTTTCATAATTTTGTTTAAGTTTGTATAATTTTAGTTAAAGAGTTAATTGTATAATTTATTTAATTAAGTGTTAAGTTTTTTAAAATTAATTTCACTCATTGTCTTTTATTTGCTCATGTTGTTTAGCGCCTTTTCTACGTATCAGGCAGTTCCTTGGTAGACGCTAGCATGAGCACATGTATTTTTAAATTCTTTGCAGCCATTTTGTATTACATTTTTATATCGTAATTTGATTCGCTTAAATTCTTTCTTTCTTTTATTCTGTCCATCAAGGAATTCGCTTTATAATAATTGTTATTATATTGGTGTGTACACATTATAGATATAAGTTCGTTTATTATTTTTGTTCGGGAAGATATTTTAGTTTAAAGAGTTATTTTTTCCGTTTTCTATTTTTCTCCTTTGTTTTAAATTTTTAATTACCCTCGGGTTGGATGAATAGAAGCATTGTGCTTGCTTTTAGTTTTTAATTTTGTAAATTTCTAGTGTTCCACGAATTGTGTTCAAAATAAAATAAAATTATTTTATTTTGAAACCACGTGAATTGTTTAAGAAAAAAAGAATTATCTTCCTGAACTAATTAATTTCTTGTTTTGTTATAGGAATTAGCATTGTCTTATTGTAATTTAGAATCACGTGCAGTGTTTAGATTTAGGCCAGAACCCTCTGTTCACGGTTTTTTTTTTTGCACAAATTGTTTTAACTACTTTTCTGTTCTTTTATTTTAAATTAAACCTTTTCAATTCTTGGGGTATTTAAGAAAGTCAGATTTCTTTCACCCACATTTTACTTGTCGTGGTTAGATTCAAGTTTTAATTCACGTGGATAACTCTGAGATTAATTGTTCTTTTGCGCCCTTCAAAATTTTATCCGTTGAGCTAGCTAATTTAATTTTTCCTTTTTCATTTTTTTTTTTATTTCATTTTGCATTTTCAATTCAGTCAGTACACAGCAGTATTTACTTCCTATGTTAAATTTATATTGCAAATCTTGGAATTACTAACTTAAAACGTAATTGTTATTTAATAAGCGAACTCATTTGACTTTACTTTATTAATTGAATTAAAGAATTATATTTAAGAAAATATTTTTTTTATTCGAGCTTTCTTGTAGCATTACAATATATTCTATTTTCATACAGAAGATATTATGGCAAATTTTTAGTGTATGTAAATACATTTCAGAAACTCAAATAAATAGTGGAGGTACAGAGCAAGTATCTTTATTACCTCTCCAGCATTTTTTTAGGATTTAGACGTTTCGTGTGTACCTCCTACATGTGAAGAGATTTACTATCTCTATGTCGTGCTTTGATATCTTTGTTACGGCATTATACCGAACAATTGCGTACACATGTAAACTTATGCAATACTGACGCACTTGCAAACATTCATTAACGTATCCTGTTACTGTTGATGCGAGACAAATTTCTACCTACCGCACAGTGTAATCTATCTAAATATATTTCGCGTGCTGGAAGTTACGGACACAGATTCAAGCACACCAAATATGCTTTCCATTATCAGGAATGCTGATCTCACCGGATAATGGCCACCTTTAGAATTACCGTGTATATCAGATGCGATGCATGGAGATAAGAATCCGACCGTCCGAGAGAAGAACCGACAGTTCGTGAATTCAATTTTGACCCACCATGTGAATATTCCGTAAAAAAGGGTAAGCCAAGTCATTGAATTACATAAGCAAATGCCGCAGAATTCACGAATGAAGTTATTAACTTTATCAACAAGCGTAGTTGTAGAAAAATTTCTATTATTAGCAATTTTTACCGTCTAAACGTGTCTAGTAGACATTTTACTTTTTGAAGATTTTTACCTATTTTTGTGTATTTAATTGACGAATCATTATAGAGCAGCATAATTTAAAAGTAGGCATATTTGACAGGTAAATGCAATTCTATGCAGGTCGTACTCATGCGGAAAACATCAAATTCTTAACAATGCAGCGAAAATTTATTAAATTTATTGACGTATATCCCATCAACTCAGCCCACCGGGGTTTAACAGCCCATTGTTTATGCAATACAAATTCTATAGTACCACTGTAATAACAGTTTGAACATTTTAATTAATATCTATGAGCTGTAATCAGCAACTATATATTTGTAGGTTGCTTCAAAAATGCGTAACTATATAATTAATCCTTAAAAGCATTAATTAAACAACAAAGTATATTCAATTGACCTAAACTTACAAGTAAATTTCTCCCTAAATGTCAAAATTAGATTTGAATGAAGCTTAATTTTTTTTTATTGTTGGAAGTTCAGCTTGAAAAGATGAAACACTCCTTCAAAGATCAGTTAATTTTCAGGTTCTTCTAGATGAATCGTAAAACTATTCTATAGAGCCCTTCAATCGAGTCAAACGGCTGCACATCTCTTTCATATTGGATCCGTCTTCTATATAGAAAATCATATTAAGAAATCTTGATTAAAATCAGTCGGAATAGTGACTAAGATTTGAAGGAACTCTTTCTGCAAATGGTCCAACTTTAGGATTTGACGGTTATCTGATGTGTATTAACAGTTTCCCATATTGCGAATGCCCGAAAAATACAAAAAACGCGCTTAAGAACAAACAATGCCCTGAATATTTCACAATTACTGCTGATACGCTACTTCCGGAAAGAATTTTACCATGGACTTTGAAGCTTGGTAGTGCTAGCCTTATTATCATACATGAAACAATAGCACGTATCTCCAACTCTATAAGCTGAATTCTAAGATCATCTTAATCCTTTCCTTTGAAATCTACATCAGTTTCCTTAAATACCAATTTCAATTCATGCCGTAATTTCTTCCTACCATTTGACCATGGTAACATTATCGTTATACCAGTCGAATAAGCCTGTTTGTTCATAGTACTTGGCAAGTTATTACCATAAATTACAAACGATCACCATCACAAGAGTCATCCATGTGCTACGGCTTTCCTCACAGCCAATGGTGGATTTCTGGCTTTTTTATAACTTCGGAAAAGCCAGAAATCCACCATTGGCTGTAAGGAAAACCGTAGCACTGCTTTCAATTACTCTGATGCAGTGTTAAAGCCTACGTGCTTAGGACTGGGTGGTTTTCAGCAATGTTGATTGAACTGTTTCATTATAATATAAATCTTGGAATGTTCTATGTCTCCATGACTAACTTAAGTTGTCATGGAGACCTGGAGCCAGACATGGGCCAGTGCAAAAAATGGCTAAATAACATGATAAATACATTGAAAACTTTTTGCACTGACTTTTTCAATTGGACGTTTTGTTTGGGATTCACTAAACAGGAGATTGTCTTGTTATCATTTTATTTTCTATATTAGGCAACAATGTTTTTTATACAAGTTTAACTAAATTTTTTTTTTGCATAATTCAGTTATATTTTCTCTATATGCAGGCTGACTCTAGGAGAAGACTTACTGAATTCATTATTTTAAATGACATACCTTTATAACATATATATTATTTTCGAGTTCCATTTAGTTTAAAAATAAAACATAGTTTGCATCACTTCGGGAGGGTAGTGATGATCACAGTGTCAATAACTGCGATTATTGAGTACTCTTTTCAACGAAAAGGTAAAATCATCTGATAATATAATCTTATGTAGAAGTTCCGAAATCCTTTCAGTTTCTTGCGCGATTTTTCATAAAATTCAATTTTTCTAATGTAATGTAATGAGTGAAAATCCTTGTAAAACTTTAAAATAATGATTTGTTGATAGACTAATACACATTTAATAATACATTGCAGCATTACCGTTAAAGGCACAACATTACTGTTAAACCTAGCGGTGTGGTGGACATGCAAGATGGAGTTATTTTTTAATTCGAATTTGAAATTAAAATAGTACACAATAATTTGCGTTTAGTAGGTTCACAATTTTAATTTAAAAGCCAAGGTATGTCTACCAACAACGTACTTATAGCAGTCAGTTTGTTAAAATAATAAAGCAACAATTTTTGAGTTACGGAAATCTATTTTGTGACACTTTCATAGAAAAAAATTCTATAACATCTGAAATACGGTGATAAGATAACAATTCCTGATTTGGTAGCATGGAAATAAAGCTTTTTTCACCCTTCTTTAAATCTCTATATTGGCTCAACCTCAATGCAATTAGAATATATATTACATAACGTATGCGTTTATTAGATACATAAGTTAACAAATTTAAAGTTAATAACTTCAAAGGTTATATATTTTGCGAGTTTAGCACAAGAAATTTAAGCAGAACGATGTGTTTGGGGGCTCTTGGGACCATTTAATATAAAATGTTCAAACAAGTTCATGTTTCGGAAATTTTATTCAACTTTTGTATTCTATCAATTATTGTAGTAGCCACAAAATTAAAATTAAATGCTATATCGCTTGCTGATTGTATAAAAAGGAGCAATTTAAAGTAAAGAGAATTTCGTTATTAATTAAATAAATCGAATAAAAATTCTTGAATCGGTTTCATTACCTTTGAGTTAACCGCTATTTTTTGGCACATGACAAATGGCTGCTATGTAGCTACATTAGCTGAAGTCATTATTGTTATGTTGTCCAAGGAATTTAATTCTCGTCTGGATCTTTGTGTATCAACTTACGGATGTCGTTTTAATGGAATGCTGAACAAAGTAAATACCTTTTATACACTTAATATGTGATAATATATGTGGTACCAAAGTTGAGGTGGTAAGATTTACATATACACAATAGAAGTGAAATTTATTGCAGTCTTTTGTGAAGCATCTGAATAAGGATATGTGATACTCAAAACTTAAACCGAAAACTAGTCAACGTAGTGAAATACCATTCAAAACTTTATTACGGACTTTCTTGTAGACATGTGATTAATTCTATTCCTGGAACCATAGAATGTATAGCCAGCGGGTTAATGAAAACTAGATAATTGATAAAACTAATCCATTTCAATTTTATTCCTAATTTAATACATCGTTTAACTAGTTAATAACAACCCCTTATCTATATATTCAATTGCAGATTTATAAGTGCCCTACATCATTCCGTGTGTGTGTTGTGCGGCTTTCCGCTACAAGCCTAAAGCTTTCTGATACGTATCTGAAGTGCATTACATCAGGCCGAGCGGTATTTCTAATTTCACGAAGTGCACATATTTTTATATACATACGCATATTCACATTCCGCCATAATTGGATATCACGAAAACTCTAAATATTATAATGGTATCTCTCACAATTATCAATTGTATTTTTGCTTATTCCATAAGTAAAATAAATGAGATCAAAGGATACTAATACGTTCAATTATTTGATAAATTTATCCAGTAATAGTTTTCAGGAAATTCTCTGAGCGAATAAGGTTATAAGCTATATAATTTACACATTGTATTAACTTTTACTAGTGTGTTTAATAATACTATAGCTAGAATTTGCAGATATTCGAGATTGAATTCGCTGTACGAATAATCAGTTTTTCAATATGCAAGCATAAACGTAAACGACAGTGAGTAGATTCGAATCCTGCGCGAGGGGAAAATTTTTGGTGGGAAACATTCCTCTTAAATTAATTGCAGTAATTAGTAGAAATACATTAATTCGTTAATGAGTCTTTCAATAGTTTGAACAGCATTCAAAGCAATATGAAAATATGTTGAAGTTAAACATCCTCGTAATGATAAATTTGTAAATATACCAGGAATTAAATACTGCAGTTGGTAACGTATCGTAGTATTCTATATTTTTCTAGCTATTGTTTCTTTCTTAGAATACTGACTTCTTCACTGCTACTCTATATGTAAAGGATATGAGCTTTGATGTGATGGGGCGTAATAGATATGATGTGACGCATATCATGTTTTAATGCAAATAAGTTAAAACTAAAGGCAGACAAAAGTAACATCTTCATTTTCGAAAATTAATTTATTAATTTGTATGGACAAATATGAAATCGCGCATATAAACGAGTGCTATGAGTGCATTACGGGCGAATAGTATTGAAAAATTAATATTGACACCTAAATAATACACCAATTTAGACAAACTTTTATCTGTTCATAAAAAATTTAACTTGTGTAATAAGTTTGAAACTATACGCCTATTTTATATATTTTAATTTATAATTATATATTATGGAATTCCTTTTTGAATCCCATAATGTAGTTTAAAATTCTGGTTAATTAGGTTAAGCCGTAAAGAGAGACACTTTATTTATGAAAAGTGTTGAGGCCGACTACTAAAATAATCATATTTGTAAAACAAAATTTATTATTATGCCTTTTTGATAGAAGTCAATAAATAAAGCATTGTGCTATTCTAACTTCTATATCTAAAGATGTTATAGCATTGAGCTATGTCTCAAAGAAAAAGCTCCTCACGCTCCAACTAAAAGTGCGCTTGGGAAAAAAATATATGCGACCCCAAGCGAGCACAAAAAAAAAGCATCGGGTCCCGGAGATACAGAGAATCCAAACATCTACATACATACACATATACCATGAACTCGTGACAGCTATATGTTCCCAACACCATAAAAAATCACAAAGAAGACAGTTAATCTACGCCTCAGAAGTATGTCTGTTTGTTCTCCTTACAATCAACAAGTTCCATAGCTTTTATAATAAATTTACGAATTTGCATTAAAAGATGTTAAAGGTTGATTTAGATTATGATTATGCGTGTTAAACGTAACCTTAAAAAGATTTGGGACGATTTTGCTTTTGCTATATTACTGTATAAGAAATAATGTTCAAGCTTTGAAAGTGAACTTAATTAGAACTTTTGTTAACAAGAACACTTAGAAAAATAAATATTAGAACCTATGCACTTAAGTATAATTAAGGCAGAACTAACAATCTATTATCCATTTAGCGATATTAATGACAACACTCTCGCAAATATTGTAATCACTCTGAAATTGTTACTTTTTGAACAATAGAATGCCATGTGTTAGTATTTTGACGATAGTATTAAATGTAAGAACTGGTGTATGTTAATTCTGTTATAGCACAAGGAATTCCACAGGTTCAATTCTAAGACCGTTTATGCGCACTGAAAGAAATCTAATATTTAACATTGAATAATTCTATTATTTTTAGTGTAACATCTCATCATTTTTTATGTAATTCTTAATACGAAAGATCATGAAGACAATTCTAGAATTCCATGAATAGAATTTTTTAAATCACTGGTCGCGAAAATAAAATACCTATCCATAAATAACAGAAAAAGATTGGGATGATCAGAATAACATAAGAACTACATCCACTGTTATATTAAACGAATGGAACAGTATTAAACTGTAATCTTTAAGCGTCTCAGTAATTGATGAATATTCTCAATGATGGAGCGGTAATGCTTCCACGAAAGTCGAGTCTTCATACATTGAGCTCAAAATACCGTTTTAGTGAGAACGCAGCCTATAACGATATTGTGTATTTCTAGCGTTTGTAAACTTTATTGAGCTTCCAGCAAAATTGCACATTTTATATATTTCATAAAGATACGTGAGAAACAATTTAACAATATAAAAGCTCGACTGGATGGAAATTGCACGGCAGTAAGAATTCATCCCAGTGCCTATTTGATTGTTTAGATTGGATACTAAACATTTCTGAACTTAGAAGGTGAGCCGGAGGAAGAGTGTGACAAAAAAGGTTCCAGTTTTTCAGGTGCTCGTCACTGATTGGTAGGAAATTTTTCGGTTTAAGGTAATTTGAACAAGAAAGAGTATGCCGGTTTCTACCTTTTACGGTACATACATCAAATTTATCAAAAGCCACTATCGTAGTACAGAGTGAGCAACCATCACGTGACCTCAAATATTAAGGTGGCAACATATCAGGTAGCACAAGATATGCCACATTTCTGGTTGTCGGATATTTTTGTAACTTAACCTTAAAACAATGTCGTATTTTTTTTTTTACTTTCAGAAATAAATTGCTTTTTAGATCACATTTAAAACAGAAATACTTTGATAGATATTTTTATCTATAATAAATGTTCGAAATGACCACCATCATTTTGTAAACATAAATGCTTGCATATCATAGAGCACGTTCTTTAAAACTTCTTCGTTGGATTCATTTACTGTTGCAGTAATGGCATTTCTCACCCCATCGAGAGTATAGAGAAGGTTTTGCAACACAACTTTCTTTTAATGATTAAACAAGAAAAAGTCTAGTGGTATTAGATCAGGGAATGTGCTGGCCAACGTGCTCTACTTATTAATCGATTGCCAAACACTCGTGGTCGTCTTGTGCTTGGTGGAAAAGCGCAATTACAGTGAGCCTGACTTGTTTATCCGTAAATGCCATTTTCATTAAGCACTTATTGAGCATTCTGTTCAGTAGTTTTTAAAAACAGAGTTACTAGTTACTACAGTAAATGCTATATTCACGAAAATTCACAAGAAAATCGCAGGAAACGTAAAAACTAGCTCTTTCAAACACGTTAAATATTCGATGACAGAAAGTAAACAATAAACAGGACAGCAAACGGTAAAACAAAAAAATACACTTTTTTTATGACGTTCGTGGTCACATGGTGGTCACATAGAAAGCTGCATTGGTGTATTTGATGGCAATACTAGTTGTCCAGACAGCGCGAAAGCAGCTGAAAACTCCGAATGTAGAAACTGGTCTTAATACTGAAATCTTCTTCTCCAATCAGCACAACGACAGCACACTGATGGCCTTTCTAATATCACAACCCAACGAGAATGAGTTCAAGACTTTACAAGTTCTAGACGATGCTGCCTTGTCGATTGTTTCAATAGCCATGGATAAATGCAACCCATTGCAGAGATCCTCACCTCCTAAGTTCTTGAAATATAGTATATTTATTTCTTAACTAGTCCGAATAAAGTCAATTTCCCTTCAACCCTTCATTAGCTGTGCTGTAATGAATAATAACTAATAGTTTACTTTAAAATAATGGAGCAACCGCCCATTGTGAAAGTATTCTTCTTAAGGTCTGTTTTGGTTCCAACTTTAGACGGTTCTATTACGGTTCAAAGCAAAGGCTCATTTGCGTAGTCAAAAGTTTCCCACTACACGACAAGGTCATGATCTGTGCTGGTCTACTGCTCTGAACGGTAGTAGAACCCTCCGAATTGAGAACCAAAACAGACCTTTAGTAGATACTGGAATTAAATCTATTAATGACTTAATGATTGTAAACAAAACCTTGTCATACAACCATTATAATTTACCAAGCCCAAAAATAACATCAAAGTAAGCAAAACTTTGAATTAACTTTTTCACCTAGCCATGCTCAATTTGTAAATATCTATAAAAAAATAGCCCAATGAGAGTGATAATCAATCAAGAAATCAAACATAATTTTTTGAAAACAATCAACGAAATTACTTCACAGCAATTTTAATGTTTGCATATAATGTTAAATTTCACTGTTACCTGAAGCAGTGATTGACACCTGCAATAAATAAGATCTGGTTTAGATGATTGGCGTGAAGCATAATTATTAGCAAAACAAGTTTGAGGCGCTGTCCAGGAGCGGTCGGCTTATTATGGTAGCGTACAAAAAAAACTGATGGCGCGCCATTCGCCACTACTAAAAATAACCGTAAATTGTATCGCATACTTTCGAAACTCTTAACTCAATTACCAAAACATTAAATAGCTCAGTGATCGTGGAATTTACTCTTAAAAAATGAATAAATGATAACATGTGGAATAGAAAAGAAAGTCCATGCACCAATTAAATATCAAGCGAATTAATGGTGAGCACGTTATAGTAATACAAAAACAGAATCTGGCTTTAAATTAATGCAGGTGTTGCCCATAGAAAATTGTAGCTGATTCCATCTTCCTTGAAACGTTTCATGGTAGTGTAAAGAACAAAAAAAATGGGTTTAATTAGAGCTGGGTATGATATTATGAAAACTAATCAATTATCTTAGTATATGTGAGATGCTTTGGTGTTTGTATTGTTAAGCAAGTGGATGTACAAAATAATTGCCTCTCTTGTAGAGAAATGAACGACTATCGTAACTACTCTTTTAGAAACATTGGCTTAACATATGTCTAAACTTGTATAAACAAACTAAATAGGTATTAATGATCAAAAGTAATTTTATATATGATTCATTAATCGATATAGCTTTGAGACTTTATACAATATCTGCAGAGGATCTGAATCCGAGAAAAAAAAGCGGGGCGATGTATACTTGAATTATATGAATTGAGAAATAGAGCTAATTTATCAAAATTAATTGGAAAACGCTTCGCTAATTATAACTACACAAAATTCTGTTACTGTTTTAATTATTTTTGAAGGTTTCCCATCCTTTAAAAATAATTTCGTTCTGTTCAGAATATAAAAAGAATAAATATTTAAGTAGGTAATGACGAAATATACGGTTATGTTATATAATACAAGTTAAAGCGATAAATATCATCCGTTCTTTATGATTTAAATGATTAATTTAATTAATTTGTTGAGCTATGGAGCAATATCGACTTGGTAACGAAAAAAAAAGATCAAAGAATGCATTTGGAATGAGTAACCAACGAAAAGATAAATGATTATATTGGAGAAAAAACATAATTATAGAAAAGAGTGAACAAGCCAAATTTAATCATTAATATTTTTTGGAAACAGGAAAGAAAAATGAAAATTAGGACATGCACACACTATATAAGACAAATTATTAAACGGGGTAAATAATGTAATAATGTAATAAATACAATATTGAAAACTTGTGAAATGTAATGCATACCTTTTGCAAAGTATTTCTATTTTTGTTATGTTATTTGCACAAATAATATAACAATGCTTACTGTTTTATTTTCTGTGCGCTTCGGTCATTATAATACACTCAAATGTCCCAAATCTATTAACTTAAAATTGATTAAAATGAAATTAAAATTTCAGGCACAGGTTGAACATAACATGAAAACATCTAAAAAATGACGCTGTTGTGGTACCTAATTGTAATAAGAGTCGTGAGAGTATCTAGTCCTTCGGAAATGTTAGTATTTAAACTAATTTAAACTAGAGAAATTAACAGTCATATAAGCAGGTTTCAAAACCTAATAAAGGAACTATTGTAAGTAAACATGCATGCAGGATTGCATACTCTACGGTGAGATTCTATGCAAATCTATTGTGTCTGTAAGGTTATATGTAAGTCTGTAACCATTCATAATACATTCTTAGAGCCTTACATATAAAATTACAGACACTACAGATATGCACTAGAATCCCACCATAAATGTCGGGTTCTTAAATTGTTAAAAATAACTATTATAATAGATCATATTAGATGGAAATGCTATTGATACAATTACAATTACTATGAACAGTATTTTATTTGTTACTTCAAATTTACCTGGAATTTTTTTATTTTCATAAATATTTCTTTCGGGAAATTTATCATTCCTCCAGATGTTATATTTAGCAACATATGTTGCATCCCCTTTCATCTAGGGTAAATAACGATATTTTAATGTCGGTTATGGTCATTTACATATATGTAGGTAGGCTTTTCGTTTGCTACCGTTAACAAATGACTGGAGATAACGAGCGATAATTTAAATGAGCATTCTTCTTGTGACCACGACAGAGGCCGGTTGTTACGTTCGCTGCTTTAACAATTTAATGCCATACATTCTAAAATATCCCAGTCTAAGAATTATCCTGAGAAGAATCCAGGTTGATTTCAAGTTTTGTCCGTTACCGAAGTCTCTAATACGCCTAATAAGATTCATAGAGAGTTATTTCTGAAGGCACACCTGAGAAGACCAGTTCCTATGCCTTTGTACCCAGGTATTTCATCAATGATGTCTCATTTAAGAATGAAAATCATGAATTAGTTTTGATTCATTCAATTGTAACCAGTTAAAGTATAATTTACATATACAGTGTCTCCCCGGATGGACTCAACAAGAGAGGAGAAAATATTTGGAACTTAACGCAAAAATGTCATTCTTCATAAAAAAAAATGTTGCTTGTCTCAAAACCCCCAATTCTGAAATAAAAATCTAAATATTTCTTTTAGCGACTGAGAAAATTACAAAAACACACAAATTTAAGTAGAAAAATGCTTTCGTGTAAATCAGATCTCCTGATGATCTTTTATGATAATCTAATATGTAAATCAAGGTACGTGTTATTTGTCAATGTCATTACGGAATTGTGAATCGTTACTGAGATTTACTTAATAGTAATACTAACTGTAAACTTCTCCTAGACCCCTCACTGAACAGTTCAGTGTATCTGCTGATGATGATAGCTTTGCTATCGTAACGTACGTCCAGTTTGGTGCAGTTTGTGGTGAGGCGTCTAGGAGAAGTTTGCAGCATTACCAGTACCACAGTTTGGAGTATTTCTGTTATAGTAATACTAACTAATAATTCACAAATGTCAATAGAAGTTTCCTAATGTTCACGTGTTCGAACATGCTTTACAAAATTTGGTAGAGAAAAATTGAAATTAACAAAATTAAACATTATAAACAGATTTTTCTACATGAATTAAAAAATGCTGATGCTTTTCAGAGTTTTGCTTATGGGTAGGGGAAAATTAGTTTGAAAATCGAAATTTCAATTCATTTCCGCAAAAACATTGATATAAATCGACATTAACAATCAATGGCAAAGTCACAAAATTGTAGATTTTGGTCGAAAGTAAATTTTAATTTCAAAATTGCAACTAGAAGTCAATATTACAAAAAGGTTTAATGTGTAGTGTGGTGTTATATAGAAAAAAATACGGAAGCCGTAAATTCTGTCACTGAAGATATATCCACAATGTTTATAAAGAATTTGTACTTAGAGCTGAAAAGTGTGTTGGAGAATACCAGGCTGAATAAAATGCTTTTTCTTCATCTCAAGTGTGTTTTTATAATTTTCTCAGTTGTTAAAAAATATTTAGATTTTTCTTTCAGAATTGGTGATTTTGAGACAAGCGAATTTTTTTATAAAGAATGAAAATTTTGCTTTAAGTTCCAACTAAAAAAAAAATCCCTCTTGTTCAGTCCACCCGGAAATACATTGTGTGTTCGCGATCAGTTTTATTTTAGGGTTAAGTTTGTAAGAACCGCCACTTGTTTTGTACCTGATGGAAATGTTATTTAATACATGTAGACATAAATCGATTCTAGTATGGTTTATTACAGCAAATTTCACATTTATCGATATTCACGCACTGAAATTATTGATTTCTTACTCAAATAGTTTGGCCGGTGAAAGATGACTCTAGTGGTATGATTGAGGGAAATCTACCTAACAGTTTCTGACATTACCTTAACCCAATTTATTAAATTACTAAGGGAGTCTGAATACATATTTTGTTTGAAATAAATTTGTCTTATATAGTATATGAATCTAATATACGTACCTGTGATTTAAGAGTTTCTAAATTTATAAAATATAGCGGTGTTAGGTGTTTTAATAAAGAAAAATGCTTTAGTTATTTCAAAACGTTGTTTTATTGCACGATTCGCGTGATTTTCCAATGATATATTAAATTCACATTTTTCCAACTCGAAACAATCCGAGAAGGAAATTTTGGGGCGTGCTATTTAGGTAAGAAACTATCAATTCGTTAGTAAGCGGCTAAAAGGCTAACTTCACAGTTCATTTGATGCAGCCACAAGTGTTCCGTGCCACCCAGGTAATAAAAGACCACTGGTCACGATATCCACTCATGCTATCAGAAAGATCGCTAGGTGAAGTAAAACAGCCAAATTATCATATTTATTTTTATTAGAGTCTGACAAATAAAGTAATTACAAAGATATTTAAATTATTATATACCTATAAAATGGTATTGTGTATAGAAATAGTAAGAATATTGTATTTCACATTAGTTTAACATTAAAAACAAAATCCGGGCATTTGTGCTGAAAAAACAGAGCACTAGATTAATTTATATTTTTTTAATGGACCGACCCTTTCTTCAAAAAATTCTTGAGAAGCAATTAAGTTTGAGTTATTCGCAGTTGACGGTGAAAACATAGAACGAGGTTACCAGTACGCACCTTCTTGTATTGAAACATTTGAGACCGGTTTCGTAAATACAATTTACATCATCAGGCCCGAATTATGTATCAGTTGGGGTTCCAATCAAATGAATACTGTTAACAATGTTGTTAAGTCGTTTTAGCGTCTTGTGTTAGTCCAAACAACAAATTTAAAGAATTTTAACTTCTTTTGTTTCAATGTTATAGCCAATAAAATACTTCTTGTAAAATCTACTTTTTAGTGGAATCGTTGGTTTTGATTAAAAGTCTTCAATTCAGCACTTGTTTATTAAATCTTTTTCAATTACGATACATATTTGAATAATGTCCTTAGTATATAAACAAGTATTAATAACAAACAACATTATGTTGTCAAATTCTTTCTTTTATTTCGGTGTTTGAAAATATTTTAGAATTGTATATGGGAACTAACGCGATATATTTAACAGTACTGATAAATAACTTCTACAATTTATGACCATGTTTTATCATTTTATAATTCTCGACAGGTATCTCGATTTATCTTTCAAGCAAAATATATATACGGAACTGATATTCAATATCTTTCTTTACTAATCCTAACCTTAGTTTATTTGAGAGATGTTTTACTTACACATTTATGTATAGTACTGTTCTATATCGTTTGAATTAAAAGAAGGGTTTGCTCAACCTGCTGGTGTGTTTTATATATCTACATACCTATTTGTGCGATAACTGGCAACATCACTTTCAGTCAGAACTTTTCGAGTCTCTCTGGAATTTCCCTGCAAATTCTAATAGTTGATATTTAATTGTTAAAAAAAAAATTAGGCTACAGATTACTAAACGCTAAACTAAGTTACATTACAGGCAGTTAAATTAATGCTAAATTAGCTTTAATTACGACAGTCCTAAATATATGCATATAACATACACTAACATTTGCCAATAAATTATTACAAACAAAATATATATATACACACTTCTTCAATAGAAAATAGTACTCCTTCCTTATTCTACCGACAAAGCGTGTTAAACATAGGATTTACAATGAAGACACTACTCAAATTTCACCATACAGTTATACAAGTATAGACAGGCAATCAATCTAGCAATGGCAAGCAAACTCAAACCTCGAATGCGTTTCGAAAATCACTTTGCAAATCATATTCTAACATATATTCTTAATTTGACAAATATGATTTATGGAAACACAACGGGTGATTGATGATAAAGGAGTCCCTTTTTTACGGTAATATTGTAGTCAACATTTAAATCAATCATTATTCACTGCAGTTGAAGTGTGTCAGGTAAAATTATGTCAAGTGTTTAGCTTATAATTTTTGCATGCGCGTATATATAAAAATGATAAAAATATTGTTTTAGAAAATAAACAAAGTTATCTTAATGCAAGTGTTAAACAGATAATCTGAGAATGTGCTTAGAGAATACTTCACATGTTATTTTTTCAGTATTACAACAAATCTTACACTAAATTAGAGATTTTTGTTTTAAAAATAATTAATCTGTGCAGCAATCTAAAATGTAGTTAGTATTAAACATTTTAAAGTACTATTTATTAACAAGACGTAATTAAACATAAATGTCGGAGTCACAATAAGCCGAAATTCACGAAGATACAGAATAAAATCACAATGGACGAAGAAGAAAAAGACGAAGAAACAAAAAGGGACGAAAAAATGGGTAAGAAATAAGGATCAGATAGCATGTCCCATATATCTTCGGTAGCTCATCGTTTGCAGGGCGACCAGCTTTTTCGCTATAAAACACCGACGTTCTCAATACATTAATGAGATCGGTACACGTCATTAATTATTTTGGGAATCGAGGGCTATAAATTTTGACTTACGTCATTATTTAGTTTATTTATAGCAAGTAAATGGTCCATAAAATTTCACTTGGGCTTACTTTTATTAGTTAAGTTACAAAATTTATACGCATTGTTTCGGTCATCAATCTTTATGCTGCTTCTTTTATGTACTTCGTTCAGGCAATTTTGTGCTGAATTCCCAAAGTTAATTAATGTATATTGAAGTGCTTATATTGCTGTGTATAAAGATGGCTTTTGGCTGTAAATTTCCGATACGGATTATTAATTGAGAAAATTGCTATGGTTTCAGTAAAGTTACAGTTACAGCTAGATTCTGTTGTCAATTTAACCTCTGGCAATAACTGCACATCTACAACATTTAACACAAAAATGTGCTGGTTTTATGATTAGACGTTGTAATGTTTAACGATGTCAGCTGTTGGAAATAAACTGTAGGCTACAATTAGAATCATGAATCATTCCTGTATATCTTAGATAAGTAATATGTTGTTATTCAACTGAATTTCTGAATTTTCCTAACAATAGCATCTTACAGCATTAAAAAAATTGAGTGTTTCTTCTTCAAGTGTAAAACACTAACACCACTTTTAAAGAACTCCAATGTGGTGTACTGCATTCCTTGTTATGATTGTGACAAAGCCTACATAGCCCAAAATTCTCAATACCTAAGAAGACGCTCCAGACAACATCAACTAAACTGTACACATTAAAATGGCAAAATTGCACTATCCCGAACATCACATTAAGAACGAACATAATATACAGGGTGTAACAGCTGTAACGCCGTTGTCTCTGGTAGTCAAATGGCAACAATTTTTGAAATGTTTTATATTGAGATATATGTAGGCGGATTAGATCTACAATTTAAAATTAATGTGCAAGATACAGGGTGTTCCAAAACTTAGCAGTGCATCAAAGTTATGTTTTTTTTTAATGGAACGCCGTGTATTTTATGGCATTTCTGAAGTGTACACTAAAAACTAGAACAATTTTATTTAAGGTTCCCTATACCTAATTTTTTTAGTTTATGAGATATTTCAATTTGTTTAAAAATGCAATCTTGCAAAAAAAGTCAAGTATCTCGAAAATGAATAAATTTAGAGTAGTGAAATGAAAACCGTAAATAGCAGATCCTTTGGCTGATTGAATGCGACATTCAACGTTGCTCAGTAGTCTACAGGATGTTCAAGTACCTAAGTCAAACTTTGTGAATTTTACTTGTGCGTAACTTTGTTATTTTAAATGGAACACCCAGTATAACTTTAGTTAAACCAGTATTAGGAGTCCCTATACCCATCCTGACTAGTTTTAAGTTATTTGGTTTTTTTTAGGTGGTCTAAGTAAATTGTCATTACCTTAATTTAATCTAGGTAGCTGGTGTTTTTTTTAAATGATTTTGTCAATTTGACGTGCATCCCGTCGGCACCATGAAAGCATACTCGTTTCAAGAAAGAACTGATATGATTTAGTTGCTGGCAAATAAACTTTGTGAATTTTATCCGTCCCTAACTTTGTTATTTTAAATGGCACATCCCGTGTATCTTTACATTAATTTATTTAATTAATTTTATTGTTTGAAGAAACTTTATTTTTCATTATTTACCTAAATATCATAAACGCTAAGAAGTATATTCAAACTAAACAAAACAACAGTAAATATTTTTGTATAAAAAGATAATAACAAAGGATTTGTGTATGTATCTATAAAATAAAGGAAAAAAAAAAAACGCAATAAAATAACGAAAAGGCACTAGCATTCAACATAATTGCCATTTTCTCCAATGCACAACATAACTCTTTCTTCAAATGCTCTAACGTTACGTAGCATATTTGGTGCTATTGAGCTGAAAGCGTTTGTAATTTTCATTTTCATATTCTCTGCGGTAGTAGGGAGGATATTGTAAACGATCCCTTTTACATATCCCCATAGAAAAAAGTCCATACATGTCAAGTCCAAAGACCTCGGTGGCCCGTTGCATGGGCCATCTCTTCCGATCCACCTTTTAGGAAATTTTCTAATAATTAAGGGAATATTTTCCAAAAGGGCCCAAAAGTGTCTTTTTAAGGAAGCTTAGAAATTCGTTTCCATTTAGGTGTATATTGAAGAAATGTGGACCAATCACATGATCACCTACAATGCCTCCAAACACGTTCAAACTCCACCTATGCTGCTGATCCAAGGTACGAAAAAGATGACGATTTTCAGTATCATAATAATGGAAATCTGTGAC